>MU106709.1:7263-93408 GCA_012274485.2 Sinapis alba
ACGGTTTCGAAAAACACCAATACTGAGCTAACAACAAAAGCTGACGACATCGTCAAGGCTTTATCTACATTGACTGGTACTAAAAAAGTAAGTACCCCAACCAGGATTAGCCCTGAGATTATTATTTTCTTTTCTTAAACTTTAGGAGCCAATGTTTTTTACTTGCCTATAGGCTATACATAAAGAAGTAAATAATCAGATTCTATTTTCTTACTGATGTTTGGTTGTGGAACAGGTGAGTTCGGATTTCAGAGAGACCATTCTGTCAATGGGAAAGACTTTGATTGACAAG
Source organism: Sinapis alba (assembly GCA_012274485.2). Classification (NCBI taxonomy): domain Eukaryota; kingdom Viridiplantae; phylum Streptophyta; class Magnoliopsida; order Brassicales; family Brassicaceae; genus Sinapis; species Sinapis alba. The sequence goes on from MU106709.1 coordinate 7,556, forward strand.
AAGAAAACTGGTGCAGAGCCTGTAACACGTAAGGAAAGGAAAGTGTTGCTCGTGACTATGGTGCAATGGACTAGAACAGTTGTTACAATTGTGAAAACGGCCGTGGAGACAGCAGGAAAGACGATTGATACATCGAATCTCGGGCTTGATGTTGATGTTAATGATGTTGTTAGTGATGATGATGATGATGACACCCCAAAGAAGGGTACTCCCTCATCCGAAACTCCTACACCCACAACACCCTCTACACCCACAACACCCACTAGTTCAACTCCTACACCCACAACACCCTCTACACCCACTAGTTCAACTCCTACACCCTCTACACCCTCTACACCCACAACACCCACTGATTCAACTTCTTCACCCTCTACACCCACTGCTTCAACTTCTTCACCCTCTACACCCACTGAATCAACTCCTACACCCTCTACACCTTCTACACCCTCTACACCCACTGAATCAACTCCTACACCCTCTACACCCACTGAATCAACTCCTACACCCTCTACACCCTCTAGTTCAACTCCTACACCCTCTACACCCACTGAGTCAACTCCTACACCCTCTACACCCACTAGTTCAACTCCTACACCCTCTACACCCACTGAATCAACTCCTACACCGTCTACACCCAGTACACCCACTAAATCAACTCCTACACCCACAGGACCAGCCAGCCAAAACACCGATACGACTTCCACTGGAGGTGCAACTACCACAACCGGAGGTACCACATCCACCACCACTTCTGGAACGGACAGCCCTACTAGCTCAACTCCTGCCACACCATCAACTCCTACCCAAGGAACTACTACCGAAGATACTACTTCCAACACCAACAGTCAAACCTCATCAACCACATCAGCGAAACAAGTCGAGACTCAAACATCCAACGAAGTAATGTCATTCATCTCTAATCTAGAGAAGAAGTATGCATCAAAGACAGAACTCAACACTTTCTTTGAGAAACTCAAGTCTACCATGTCTGCTACATCAAAGATCGCTACCACAGACGAAAAAACCTTCGTTTCTGGTGTTAAAGCTGCTGCTGGGAAACTATCTGAAGCGGCAGAGTCTGTTACTGAAAAGTTAGGCACATCAGCAGAGGTACGTTAGAAAAATATATTATATATATATGTTTCTAAATGTCTTTTTCCTTTGATTAAACTAAACTCATCTGCTTTTCTTCTTTGTGGTGCACTAGAGCAAGGAAAAAATAGAATCTTCCCAACAACAGTTGATGAAGACATTCAAAGAACTTGAAGAAGTTAAAACTAAAATAGTGAGTGAGAGTAAAGGTAAAACAGTGTCCTCCACACAACAGACAGAGCTTAAGCAGACACTCACTAAATGGGAACAAGTCACCACCCAGTTTGTGGAGACTGCTGCTTCTTCTACTTCAACTTCAACTACCTCTCAGACATCTCAGAAGTCTCATCAGTCAGTGCAGACGCAGCAGGGCACTACCATGAAGACTCAGACACTGTCCAAGTGAGCTACACACTAATGCGCCGCAAATCATCAAGAAAGACAAAACTAGTACCGCCAAATATGATAACTAGTAGCTAAGTAGATGTTTTTTTTGTTTGGTTTTCAATAACACTAATATCGGTATAGACCAGGAATGTGTACCTGTAGACCGACGTATGCAAATAATAACTTTGTAAGCAAATAATGCTAGACTGTATGCTCTCTTTCTATGCTTTATCATAGAGAAGTAAGCAAGACCCATTTAAGGGATTTTGAATAATTTTCTTCTTGTTCCTATATTAAATTTAAATTAAATAAAGTTTTTATTCTCATGATCAGAGTTGTTTCCTGGAGACTTGTGATTACAAATTTTAATGCGGAAACGAAAAAGTTTTATGTTAATTTTATTTTAGCCTAAGAGAATTTATTTTCTTACATTCTAGTATGATGACCAAAAAAACAAAAAAAAATTGTAACGTTCAATGTTAAAACTATATAAACAAATAATAAACGTTGGTTACAATTTATTCAGTAACTAATGAAAACTCAACACATTTCATTTAAATGAATAATATTCAACTGGATGCTGTTAAATTATGTTTAGCTCATATGTTTTAGAATTTTTTAAATTAAAATAAAGCCTTAAAATTCTATGTTAATTTTAGGCTTTGGTAAATCTAGTTTAAAATCGAATTATTAACTGAAAATGTGAATTCAGTATGAATTATTTCTTAAAAAATATGCTTAGATTTTATTTCTAGTTTATTATTCACAATAAATCAAATATATAAAAGCTTAATAATTTTTTGGGTTTATAATATCTTAAATTTAAAATATTCATAAATTTTAAGAAACTCAATGCCTTTAGCCTAACATAAAAACATTTGTTTTTGTATTTTGTTAAACGTGAAAGATCATCGATATGTAGTGGGACTTGAATCATCAACCCAATGACGATGAATAATTATAAAAGTATATTAGATTAAAAACGATGATGAAATGTACATTTTTGCTAAGTCGAGGACATGTAACTTTATTTCAAAAACATACAGAAAGCATTTTTACACTCCGGAGGACAAAACCAAAAAAAAAAGTGTTCGTTTCACAACATAATTTTGAAGGTTTATTATTTACACGTATTGTTATTGTATCACCCCAATCAGATTCAAATCCATAAACAATAATTATTATTTACTTCTCAATTATTCAATATATTTAGTATTTCAAAATATGTAAATTAACACACATTAAAATAATAATATATTAAAATAAAGATAATTATTTCAAATAGTCTATTTTAAGTTTTTGTCACAAAAAGAACCTTTAAAAAAGAAAATGACAAAAATGTTTTATTAAAGATATACAAACACAAGTAAATAAAAAAATAAAAAAAAGTTCTTATTTTTCAGTATCTTTTGATTTTAAGCTCCTGATCTTCTTAAAGAATCTTTCCTAATTGATTGAAATTGAAACCCTACTTGATTTGTGGCTTCATAATTTGTTATATAATTTTTTGTAAAAGTTTAGTTATATAATTAATTAAACAACTACATTTGTATGTCTAGAATTGAGATACCAACAATATATCAATGTGAATGATATGATGAAAACTAAACTAGCTAGACCGGTTGTCCAAATTAACCAGATAATGATTTTTGTTAATTTCTATTTTGTCATTCACGAAATTAGCTAAGCCAGAAAGAAAAAGTCGAGTGAACGTCCATGAATCTCTCTTCTGTATGGGTTGTTTTTGTAACTTGTTTTAGTCTATTATTAGGTGAAATGAAAATGTATATATACCTTTGAAAGTCCTCAAACCAAAGACGCCCTTCCTTCATTCTTCTTTTTTTTATCTATTTAGTTTTTACCTTGCCATCAATACAACCATGGCAAGGACTTCTCTGTTGTTATCTTTAGCCTTAGTTCTAGTCATCGCCTCCGTCTCAGCTCACCCACCTAAGCCCAAGAAAACACAAAAGAACATATGTCCACCTACTCTAGGGGGAATCCAAACCTTCCCTTCCATTGAAATCTCCAAGTTCATCGAGAACAAGGCTAAGTCCGCACCAAACAGCGATCAGTTCAACACTTTGTTCTCCATATGCAAAACCTACAGCAACCAGCTCGCAGCCTTCAAGGTTACAGGAGCCAAGAATGTGTTCGGCATGGTTTACACCAAATACGCTATGATAACCAAGGCAATGTTTGCGGCTGAAGCAGCTGTTGGCATTGAAGGTTCCCTTGCGGCTAAGCTCGAGAAGAGCTACAACGGTATGGCTGGATGTTTTGTTAAACTTGAGGAGAAGATTGCTGAGATCTCGGCTAAGTATAACTTCAATGCTAACGCTAAGATAAGCCAAGGGGATAGGGACAAGATGGACGAATGTTTGGTTAAGTTGAAGGGTGCCATTACTGTTTTCGTGAAGGTGATCTCTGAGTGCAGCATGAAGTTCTCTGCCGTGAAGCAAATCGGTATCCCTCTTATTTCAAGCAGAGGTTTCATCGGTGGTTTCGCCAAGAATGGTGTTGGCTTTGGCTCTAACTTGGTCGGGTTAAGGGGCAACAGCCAAGCTGAAGCTGAAGCTAAGGTTGGAGTTAAAGGTCATGTCGGAGGCAGAAGATTGTTCGGGGGGTTCTTTGACTTCGGAGGGTTCGTTAAGTACGATGCGGCGGGTAAGGCAAAGTTCAGCGGAGATAGCGTGTTCAAATCACGGATCCACCCTAGCAAGATTCACTTAGACTGAAGCAAAGCATGCAAAGACGCAAGTTATGTTTATTAACAACAACAGATGAATGAGTCATGAGTTTATTTTTTACTACTTTTATTTGTACTAATTATATGAAGGAGGGAAACGCCATTTGATATTTATCACTATTTGTAAAACCATTAATAAAATATCGTTATTTCTAAATTATCCCATGTTTTCTTTAATAATTCGTTACCATTGTTATAAATTATTAGAAAACAAATCCGTTAGCACATATTGTTGATGTTCGACTAGTTAAACTGGATTGTTTTACCATATGTTAATTACAGCATTGGAGTCAAGTATTCTGTGTAGGTTTTGCTTGTTTAATTGCGTTGAAAAATAATATTGAATGAACCATCATATGCGTAAAGCTACGGCATTGCAAGCTATCATGTGTAGATCTCGTCACATTTTCCATAAGATTTTTAGATGCTTCTTCTTGCCCATTGCAGGTATAATCACTCACTGTTTGGTGTTCCTCTGGTTCTTTGAAAGCAACAGACTGATGATACCTATCGAGCAACGGAAGCGTATTGACATCCAAATCACACATAAACATGTTACACCCTAGCAAACTCCTCTCCTTCTTCATGGATTCAGTCAATGTCCGATGCAAATGCTTGGAATCCAAATACTCACACTCGCTCACAAACAAGGTGTGGTTATCAAACAAGAACCTAGACGTGTATAAGTCCGTGCCTCTATATATATTTTCTAACAAAGTGGTGAAAATGTAAATAAAATATAGAATTTTTTTTTTTTGAAATTTTGGATTTCCAAATATTTTAATAAAGTATTATAAAACAAATAAGTAGTTTATAGTCTTACAAGAATTTATTGGCAATAGACAACCAATCAAGATAGGGCAAAAACAAACAAACAAATAAATAGGAGAGATTCTTCTTATTTGGGTAAATGTAGATTGTACAGAGTAAACCGGAGCAATGAAGAAAACCAAAATCGGTTCTTTCTTCTTATTCTCCAGTTTTAAAGACACATTCTAGACTTCTAGTATGTGTTTCTCACTTCTTACCAGACCTCAGAACATGTAGACAACACTGTCGTGGATCCTCGACTTCTGGTTCTGTGCAACACATTCGGATATCCACATCAGGTTTCTGATCTCCTGCTCCCTCAACCTCATATACGCAAAGAACACCGCGTAGTGGAACTATAATACTCAGTTTTAAACAAACCACGGTTAGTATTAGGCATGATGATTGACAGACAATTCCAGACAAAAGACAAAGTGTTACAAAGATAATGTAAATGGAAACAAACCTGCTGCTCAAAGGCTAAGCAAAGCCTTCGGACTTCTTCTTCATAAAACGCCTTGTCCAGCATCTGGCTCTCTCCGTAAGACATCTTGGAGAATATTGCTTGGTAAGGAGGGTACTTCTCCATCACACCACGAACCTATTAGTGAATGACAATGAGATTAATTGAGCCAAACATTTAACATATTTGTAATATATTAGCTTCATGTTTACCTGATCTATGTCTTCACAGATAGCAAGCTCCTCATGGCCATACGGATAGCTGCAGAAGCAAAACGATGGTAAGGAAAACTATTTTAGGATGGGATTATCGTTTGACTCTAAAATGCTTCTTACAGGAGACCAAAGTTAGAGTAAAGTTTCTTCCTGTCTTCTCTTGTAAGCTCAGTGCCAATGCTGCATTTAAAAAAAGGAAAACCAGTTTCAGCACCTATATAAAGAAAGTAGCAGAGCAATGGTAACATCTTGTGGTTTACCTATTGATGGTGATGTTCACAGCTCTTCTATCAGCTTCAAAGGCCAGAAGGTCAGACATTATCTCTGCTGTTGCCCCACCAAGTTTCTATTTCAGATACACCAGAGAAAACGGGTTAGCTTGTATAGGTAAATTATGGAATTTTGTATAAAAAGATTCACGAGCACCTGACAGAACTTGTAAAAATCCTCAAGGTATGCTTTGTAGAGGGTGTTCCTCATAATCTCTATGTTCATGTCATCCAAATCCTGGCAAAATGAAACGAATTTCTTAATTAAGCAATGTATCCAGTAACTAGGATAGTAAATGTTTCAGCTATGTACCTCTGATGTTAAGCATTCCGAGAAATAAGGAGCAAGGGGAGTATCAACAAGCACCAACCTATAGAGTTCCCTCATGTTCTGAGCAACTGCCAGTGTAGCAATGCTGGAAAAAGAGAAAATCTGAAGCAGCTAAGGGAAGAGTTATAGAAGATACAAAAGGTCAATGCGGGTACCTGTCAAACATGCCTAAAGGGTGACATTTCTCGATCAACTCTTGAACATCTCTCTCGTGCAAAGTTCCAGTAACAATCAACACAACATTGTCAATCATGTGGCCGTATCTGCATTACAAATATCAAAAGATAAATCAATATCTCAAATGACAGCGTCATTTTCTGATAGATCATTTAGTAATTAGTTCGTAATTGTTTCAAAACCTCATAAATCTCAAAATCGGTTCTATAAATCACCATTTTATATACATCACGCCCCCCCCCCCAAAAAAAAGAAAAAATTGATAAAAAAATATTTGATCATTTAGTATTAGTTCGTAATTGTTTCAAAACCTCGTAAATCTCATGACATTTTATATACATCACGACCCCCCCCTCCAAAAAAAAAAAATTGATAAAAAAATATTTGATCATTTAGTATTAGTTCGTAATTGTTTCAAAACCTCGTAAATCTCAGGACCGACTCTGTATATCACCATCTACTGTTGATATAGAATGGTGCTTCATTATACGGAAGGAGGAGTTATATATATCTGAGTGTACCTGATGTACTCCAAGAAGGTTGACATAGGCTCAGTTGCTTGGCAAATCATATGCTTATAATCATCAACAAGCTTAAGTGTACACTTCTCCACGATTGTTGTCGTATGCAGAGGTGACGGTTCTAACAGACAAACAAAAGTCAAAGTCAACTAATCATATTCATAACGGCATAACTGATCCTCAGTGTGTGATCATACGTGGAAGACGCACAATAATGGAAGTTTCAGACACAAACTAAACAAAAGAACATTTGTCTGTCTTGTACGAATAAAAATCAAAATTCATTACACAACTGAGTCAAGTTCCGAGACATCGCGGATCATATGGGGTGATAAAACGCACCGTTTTGGAGGTAAGAGCCGTATTTGGTGGCGGAGAGGTGCATCTTGATGTCGTCGAGATTTTCACACTGGCAGAGGTTGTTGTAATCGGCGGTGGTGAGAAGACCAGCACGGTGGCCTCTCACGATCGCCTCCAAGTATCCGCCGTGGATGTTGAACGTGAGCGCCTCGAATCCGTACATTCTCTTTTTTTCCGGAGATATTCAGATCTCAGAGATCGATGGTAGAGATCTGAAGAAAACAGATTTGAAGCAGAGAAGATCGACGTGGGGAAAAGATAGCTTTGAATTTGATTGGTTTGTTTGCAATCTCGTCCTTTGGCACGTTTAATTACGGTTTTATCCTTAAACCGGTTTGCTAAACCGAAGACTCGCGCGCACGCAATCACTGAACCGAGGAAACTGGAGATTGGTTTTCGGGTGTCAGTTTAGTTTTGGTTTGATCAAACTTCAAACAGAACACAAGATCATCAACAACAACAAAAAGTTTATATTTTTTTCTATTACCAAACTCAAAAACTTGATCAAACTTCAGACAGATCACAAGACCAACAATAACAAAAGTCTCGATCTTTCTATTACCAAACTCATTAACTGCTTGATCGAACGTCAGACAGAACACAAGATTAACAACAACAACAAAAAATAGTTTCGACTTTTCTATTACCAAACTCATAAACTTGATCAAAATTTCAGACAGAACACAAGATCAACAAAAAACAGCAAAAAGTTACGATTTTTCTATTACTAAAGCTAAAATGTATGAGAATGTAAGATACCTTGATAACGCTCTTGAGGTGTTTGACGAGCTCGGAGTCCGGTGTGGATTCATGAGAGTGGTCTAATCTTCCAGCAACGATAAGACTCTAAAACTGTTAAAACTGGATCTCACTATAAGAGTGTGAGATGAATTACGTTACCGGGAGGAGTGAAGAGAGCAGAACGGTTGATGGAGATGGTAGTTCCGGCGACGGCACCTGCCTCTTCGACATGCTTAACGGCGCTGCTTTCCGAGAAAGGTGGATCCGGCGAAGAGGACAATGAGGAAAATGATGAAAGAGAGGGTTTAGAGAAGAAAGGAGTCGTGGAAGAGAGAAGACGCCGCGAGTATGTTGGCGTCAGTAATCTTCTCAGCATCTTTGCAGTTCAACATACTACGGATGTTGGAGACATAAAGAAGAGAAACGTTTTATTATTAATATATTTTACGTTTTAAATTATAAACAAAAAGGGGATGTAGCTCAGATGGTAGAGCGCTCGCTTAGCATGCGAGAGGTACGGGGATCGATACCCCGCATCTCCATTCTATTTTCTTTTTGTAAAGCATATAGTGATCTCTTGAGTAACAAGGTAGTTAACTTCGTATTTAACCTCTCCCATTACCGTCCCGCTCGTTCTAAGACTATATTTATTTTCACCAAGTTAAAAGGAAAATTTCAATGCATAGCATGACATACATTACAGTGTAAACATAAAGTTTTACAAACATGTTCACTTTACAAGTTATACACATTAAAAATCACAGATCAAAATCTCTAGACCTCCAGGACCAAAGATATCTTCCTAAGTCCCATCAAACTCAAAGAAACACAAACAAAGGATCCGAACATTCCAAACTTGCCAAGCTTCACTTACCACATAGCCATCTCTTTTTCTCTGGGTAAAAAAAGTAAGAAGTTGCAACAGTTCTCGAATCAGAAAGAATCCTGCTGGAACATCTAACAGGTCAGACGTGAAGAAGAACTACTTCCTAAATTTGAGTCATCCCTCTTTCCCTTTAGGCTTTGGTGACTGACGAGCATATCGATATGGCGAAGCTTGAGGCAAGTTCAAACTAGACAAACTCCTCAAAGGTGGTCCATTCCTCGACACAAACCCACCTCCTTGTGTTCTAACACCGTTCTTCCCAACAGGTTGCATAGTTTGGAAAGAAGAAGATGAGCTAGCAAAGTCTTTAAGACTTGGTAACGGCTTTAAAGCTTCGACCACTTCACTCATCTTTGGTCTAGCTTTGCAGTCTCGGTTCAGGCACTGTGCCGCTACTTGTGTGGCCTTCTGAGCACCTTTGATCGAGTAGTGACCCTCTAGGCGAGGATCTAACAGTCTGTAAAACCTCTTCTTGTCTAAAAGATGAGGTCTCGCACATTCGACCAAGTTTTGTTCACCGTTGGGACGGCTTTTATCCACTGCTCTTCGTCCAGTTAGTATCTCAAGTAAAACTACTCCAAAGCTGTATACATCACTCTTCGTCGACAAATGTCCTGACGTTGGAATTGAAATTAGTAAGTTTTAAAACTAAATAAACCAATAATAAGATACCTCACTCACCAGTCATTACATATTCAGGAGCTGCATAACCATATGTTCCCATGACTCTGGTTGATACATGTGATTTTTTCTCGTCTGGAGCATCTTTAGCAAGTCCAAAATCAGAGAGCTTTGCGTTATATTCCTGAAACAGAAACATTTGTTTTCAATATAAATAAGAATGGAGCGCGACTGTTCAGAGATTTCAGGGGCTCAGGGGCTGTAGACGATTTAGTAAATATTTTAATAAGTTTCTTCAAATTTTTTTTGGCTATATAGGCGAATGAAACATTCGGCTTTTCCCAGGACTGGTCCTGATCAAGCTCTTGGGCTTCCGAGTTCAGACATACCGCGTCTAGTAAGATGTTAGATGTTTTGAAATCGCGGTAAATGACAGGCTTCTCAGCTTCCTCATGAAGAAAGGCAAGACCTTTAGCTGCACCAAGCGCGATTTTCATTCTGACAGACCAAGGGAGAGGTAATGTCCCTAAAAACAGAAAACAAAAAACAAAAAAGATAAATGAACAAGAATCCTCCTCAAACAAAACAAGATCTGCAGCGGGTTTGTGGTTTTTAGATACTTCTGAAAAGATGATTCTCCAAGCTCCCTCGAGGCATAAACTCGTAAACGAGCAGCCTTTGATCATCTTCCATGCAGTAGCCCACCAGTTTAACTAAGCTTGGGTGAACAAGGTTTCCAAGAAAGTTAATCTCAGCCTGCCCCCATGAATAAACAAAACAATCAACAATCTGTAGCACTAGACTGTTACCATTAATCAAGGTAACGAGAATTTTGGTGATTACCAGCCACTCCTTGTGACCTTGAAGGCCATCTGGGTTCAGCGTTTTGACGGCTACGGTTAGACCGGTACCAGGCTTGACGGGAGCCGTTCCATTTTCCTCAATCCATCCTTTGAAAACACATCCAAAACCACCTTCACCGAGAAGAGACTCTGGTCTGAAGTTCCTTGTAGCTAACTTGAGGTCGTTGAACATGAAAATCCGTAGCTTAGAAGAATACTTCAGTTCCCCACTGATTAGAGGTGTTGTTGAACCGCTCCTAACATCTTTAGACGGAGGTGAATGGTCTTCACGTTTCTCAATAACAGGCTTAGGTTCTGCTAAAATAGGAAACGAAAGTGAGTACTAAAGAACCAAGTCCCAAGAGAAAAAAAAAAGAAGCTCAACCTACAATCTGAAAGCTACTAATCTTTACAGGCTCACAAACAAAAATGATCATCTATATAGAGGAAGAAAGAGATTCTTACCTATTAGTACAGGAGTGGCATTCATGGAACTATCAACTTTTGATCTAGAAGAGATGCAGCTAAACATGAGCTTGAGTCTGAACCAAAACCCACTTTCACTTTCATTCTTCTTTTTACTCAACATCTTCCTCCCCTTTTCATGTTTTTCCACACCCATCACTTTAACAGAGTCTTCTTGCCCTGTAGCCATCATCATCTCCTTATGAACCCTAAACTTCACTCAGATCACCATAGCTAAACTCAAAACACCAAGGATATATATAAATAAAAGTCAAGACAAGCCTCCTCAGTTCAATCAACCCTAGAAAAGATCACTCTCTCTCTCTTTGATCACATCCAGACACCGAGAAGATTGAATTAACAGAAAGTCAGAAACCCAATTCTCTCAAAGTAGAAAGTTTGATTCTTTTTCCTCTCGAAATTGAACATAAAGGTCGGACCTTTAAGGAAAGAGATCCAAGTGATACTTAGATGAAAGCCCACTTCAGTAGAAGTGAATTTGAGCTCCTCGAAAGAGATGATAAAGACAAAAAGATGTAATAAGTGAAGGGAATGGAGATTAGGCGGAGAAAGTTTTAGTCAAAAGGGATGATCTTTTTTGCGTGCGAGAGAAAGATAGATACAGAGCAACGAAAGGGCATCTTGAGCAGAGAGAAGAAGAGAGGAAGAGAGAGAGAGAGACTGAAACTGGTCAGCAACGGGCAGAACGGGCAGCTTGTGTGTAAAAGAGAGAGAGGCAAATTGGTCAGCCTGGGCAGCAAATAATTAAGGTTCATTTTATGGGCAATTCTCTTAAATAACCCTTTTTAAGTTTTTGTCACAAAAATAGCCCTAAAAAAATAAAATGACCAAAATAGACTTTTTTTTTTTGAAATTTTGATTTTTTTTAATTTTTTTTTTGAAATTTGAAACCCTAACCCCAAACCCACCCCTTAACTCTAAACCCTAAAGTGCAAATTAGTTAACCCTAGGGGTATAAATGCATATAAATGATTTTTTTAGCTTCTAAAAAAAACATTTTGGTCATTTTCTTCCTTAAAAACTATTTTTGTGACAAACAAGTTAAAAGGGGCTATCCAAGGGAATTTCTCTCATTTTATTCTAATACTTTTTAAAAATTAAGGTTAGTATATTTTTAATAATTAAGGTTAATTGTTTTCTCTAATCTTTCAAAAGAAATTCATACGAACATTGTGATATGTATGTAGTCTAAGAAAACTATTGTTGATAAAATTTATTTTTACCACATTTATTCTTTAGAATTTAGAAAGGTTAGGATATGATAGATTAATCAAGTATGTTGATAACTTTCTTTACTTAAGAGTCCAGATTCTTAAACAGGATTAATCATTTTATACCTTTTAATATGAAACTATTTATAAAAAGTAAATAATTTAAAAAAACTAGACGAAAGGGTAGACTTTTTATAAGTTTTGGGGAGATAGTTATGCTAACGTTGTTGACAAAAAAAAAGAAGTTATGCTAACGTTACATCTAGAAGAATATAAGCTTTTATTACACTCCCGTGAAAACGGTGCCACGTGGAAATATTTGGGGTGTCCAGCTAAATGGATAAACGGTAGGCAACTAAACTTGATGGAATTACAGGTGGGTTTGTCTTTTTTGACTCTTGGTTCAGACCAATGAATCTAATCCTCTCTTTTTACTGTTTCCTTTTTCTAAAACATAAATAAACAAACCCTTTTAAGAGTGAACGTAGAGTCACCGGAGAAGATGGAAATATGCGGCGAAAACACACGAGGACCGGTGGTGATGTCGCAGAGTTGCGGCCGCCAATAGAAAAGTATATCTTTACCATGTACGATTGAATTTTAATAATAAAGATAATCTTATTACATTTACAATCTATAGAACATTATTATGTTGGATTCGAATCTGAAAACCATGATATAAAATATCTTTAGTGGATGGAAAGTGAAACTACTAACAAAGAGATCATGTCCTCGTACTAAGTAAGATGTGTAAGAACGTTACGTCGTTAAAAAAAAAACTTATAACTAGTAGAACTATGAAATTGTGTATTTCTTTCCATTTTTAAGAACTTAGCATCAAATTGCTGTACTTAAATAACAAGATTTCACCCAAAAAAAATGAAAGTCCCTTTAATATACTTAAGATCATGCTTTTTATAGGAGAGTGCGGTTTGGTTTATAACAAAAGATAGAGGGGTCTTTAACGTAAATTGTAAGAAAAAATGAAAAAGAGAATGGAGATGCGGGGTATCGATCCCCGTACCTCTCGCATGCTAAGCGAGCGCTCTACCATCTGAGCTACATCCCCATTTTGTTTGTTGTAAGAACTGTCAGCTATTAAAGTGTTATTATTCATAATTCATAACAGTGGCTGCCTTGAGTTATCTTGTATTCCTTAAGAACCTTGATGTTTAACAAATTTGGGTTCTCCTTTAACAGTATACTCAATATGATTTGGTTTCATTAACATTTCACTGAGAATAAAATAAGCTTATAGACATGATATAGATAGAAAGCCTTAAGAAAATCTTCACACAATATCTTCTTGAATATTTAGATTTTGGTTACTTGGATAGGATTCACATACAGCCTGATGCTAGATTATTTTAGCATCAAGTTGCTGTACTCAAATAAAACGGTTTTATTGATATACAGCATGTTACCAAAATATACAGCAGCAGAAATCAAAAGTTTGTGGTCTTGGACAACAAACTCTCTATAGTTTTGAACCATGCTTCAAGAAGTGCTTGCATCATCATCCCCTGTGGAATATCACAAACCACAATCTCTTCAGTTATATTCAAATAAACTAACTGAAAATAAAAACCCATCTATGTCAATATATCTCCATGACTAAACCAGAATCCACACTACCTGGAACTGTTACGTTGACCTCAGTGTTTTGGTATGTTGGAAAATATATGTCAATGAAAAGAAAACTGACCTTTAGAAGACGAAGGGATCAAGACCACATGCATCTTTGTGTTGTTGGGAGGGAGATGCAAACGAAGGGGATATAGTTTGCCGTTTAAAGGGTTCTTGGAACAGATTGATACATCCTTTAAACCTGTCTCTTCTTCAAGCTTCTGTTTCAGCTCCTCTAGTCCCAGTCCCTTGAAGCAGAAAAGCTCTTCCTTTCCTACTTCATCCACGTTTCCATCTTCATCTCCAACCCTGTAATAGATTAGTCTCCCATCTGCCTTGCCTGGTGAGCAGACCCTATCATCAGACTGTTATCATAAAAAATTAACAAAAAAGGTCACAGATCAGTGAATGCAATCAATGATCATAAGATACTGAAACTGTTCCTTGAACTGATCAAAACCTCTGTTTTAGAAAATCTTGGGGACTTGAGAGAGAATCCTTTGGGTGAGTTGGGATCATCATGATCATCTTTTGTTACCATCAGAAGCTCTGGTGGTGGTGGAGGAGGTGGGAGAATAGGTTGTGGTGGTTTCCTCCTTCTAATTTCCAGAATATCAATATCCCATAAAACCCAGTCCTGTGTTGTTGACCTATGAGGAACATCATGTGTCACTGAGTTCCTCCATGGTGGTAAACCCCCATTAGCTCGAAGATACTGCCCATACCTAATGAAATATCAAAACGTTCTCACACACCATTAACAGAATAAAACGTTAGAGATAGATCAAAACAAGAAGAGGTGTACCTTGTCTTGAGCCTAACTTGAACACCTTCTCTAACGGGTTCCCATTCAGTAGATGAGTCTAGACGACGTGGCAGCGTCTGCGTTACCTTCTTGCCTGTCATGCCAAGGTACAATGGCATGTTTGAAGCGGTTAGGTATTTGCCAAAACAGCTTTTGAGACGGATAGCGTTTGCCTCTTCTAGAATCTCCACCGTCCATCTAGCGTTCATACAACGTCCGTCTCTGTCTTGGTTCACGGAATCTTCGTCGTCGTCTGCTAGAAGGTACTTGTCATGGTAGCTACGTAGACGCACGGTTTCAGCCTTCTTGAATATCTCCATTATATTTTTCTGTTGTATCATAAAATAAAAACGTATCATAAGAACAGATTCGTTTAAGCCATTTACAAATCTGAATGTTTATAATCTTTCTTTGCAAATTTCATTTAACATTTATGTTTGGATTCGAATATGATATCAATGTGAGCTTTGTTTACCTGAAAACGTGGATCTGTAGGTGGTCAGGGCTGTGATCTTAACCTTCAGGGATTGGATTGAAGATCATTCATGAGAACGATGTTCAGGTACCTTTGGAACCGTTTTTTAGTTTCTCTGATTTAGATTTGAGAAAAAAAAAGAGGTTTCTTATTTTTGGTATTATGTATTAAAGATTTATGAATGGCATATTAAGGAGCTGGATCTGTATTTATACGTTGGTGCATGCATGCATGCATACATGCATACATAGGCGTACATGTATGGAGATTTCATTTCATCTTATATTAGTGAGACACTGAATCGAATGAAGATCCTCTTATTCAATCAGAGTGTTTCCAAGATAACCAAACCTCAAAACCTAGTGTTGAGAACATCAAGTGTTATATTCTAAAATGCTAAAAAAAGTTAAAGAACAAGATAATTGGATCTGTCTAAACAGATATTTAGAGACTGCTTACTATTAATTAGACAAACAAAAACTTATGAACAAATGCTTAAAATAACTTGCGAAATGGATTAAATCTCTTCATGACACCATGATTCTCATTGTTCTCATCTAATGTGGCTTTCTGAGTATTCTTCCTCTCCAAAGCACTAATCAGATCGTTCAGAGATCCATCAGCATCTATCTCACTCTTCTTCTTCATCAAATTCTCCGCGACATCAGCTGGTGAAATATTCGTTTCCTTCAACAAAGACTCTATTCTAGTGTACAGAGGATGAGTATCAAGATCCAGGTAGTTCTTGGCAAGAGTCTTGAACGCCTCGAAAGTACAGTAAGACAGCTCAATGTGCATATCCATTCTCCCTCTCCTGATCAAAGCCGGGTCAAGTTTAGCCAAGTGATTCGTCGTGAAGACAATGATCCTCTCTTGTCCACAAGCAGACCAGATCCCATCTATGAAGTTTAAAAGACCAGAAAGTGTTACAAAACTCTTGTTGTCTTTTTTCTCTTTTTTGTCTTTTTCTTTATCTTTTTTCCAACTCTTCAAGTAGCTCTCCTTCTTCTTCTTTTTCTTCTTACTTCTTTCACCAGTAAGATCCAAAGAACAATCAATGTCTTCAATCACTATAATAGACTTACTAGCTGTACCAATGAGTAACTTCCTCAGCTCCGAGTTGTCCTTTATAGCTGTGAGTTCAACGTCATAGATACTATAGTTCAAGAGATTCGCCATTGCAGCTATCATTGTGGATTTACCTGTCCCCGGTGGACCATACAGCAAGTAACCCCTCTTCCAAGCTTTCCCAATCTTCTTGTAATACTCTTTCCCATTACTAAACGCAGCAAGATCATTCAAGACCTCTTCCTTCTTCTTTGAATCCATAGCTAATGTATTAAAACTCGCCGGATGCTCAAAGTCAATACATCTCCATAAAGCCGTCTTATTAGGACCCCAGCTTGAACTAGGGTTGTTTGTGTACAGCTTCATCTTCTTGTTCTTGGCGTCAATAAGTTTCCCTTCTTCAAAAATGTATTTCATGTAAGAGTCCGTTACAATGTCACGTGACCGTCGATGGAAAGTGAGTTTGTATGTTCTAAACCCTTCGGAATCAGTTTCAATCTCCCACCAGACGTTAACTCCTTGGTACTCATCTCTGGTTCTAGTGTCGTCTCGTTTCAAGACTAAGTCCTTGCTCTCTCTGACCTGGCTTGCTCTGAGATGCTTGGCTTTTTCGGTTGCTTTTTCACCAAGGTAGGTCTCGATGGATGCGAAAGCGTGATTGTATTGAAAACCATCGTACTGAGAGATTTTAATTTCGACGTAAGGGGAAAAGAAAGTGATGAATCTGTCTGAAAATCTCTGGACAAAGGTGAATTGTTGGATTGAAGAGATTAAACACTCTTTAATTGCGATCTTGAGGTGGTTAGGGAAGAACTGTTGAATGGTTGCCCACAAGAAGAACACACTCGCCATGCCTGAACCAAATGTGTTTCCCATCATCATCATCTTCTTTCTCAAAGTATGTTTCACTAGGACTTGGTTGTGTTTAGGGTATGGTTTGAGATATATATATATATCACGCGCGTGAAAGGTTTATTATATGTTTCCACTTTAGAACTCTTGGGCTCCAAGTTTAGTTTTACCATTTTCCAAATTACTGTTTTTATTTTCTTTTTGCAAGTGTTATTTAAGGAATATTTACTTTTTTTTCTTCGGTTTCATGGTTAATAAGCTTTTTATTTTGGTTTGGTTAATTAAAAGTTACCATA
Source organism: Sinapis alba (assembly GCA_012274485.2). NCBI lineage: Eukaryota > Viridiplantae > Streptophyta > Magnoliopsida > Brassicales > Brassicaceae > Sinapis > Sinapis alba. The sequence continues at coordinate 24,839 of MU106709.1, forward strand.
AATCGACTCATATTATACTTTTTATTTTAATTTGCTTCCTTTTATTGCAAATATATAATTATTTAGACTAATAAGCTTTTATTGGTTTATTGAATTAAGAGTTGCCATAATTAGTCTCATATTTACCTTTTTTTTATATAAATTTTCCTTTTTGGTGTTTAAATTTGTATCAGTTAATTAAAGGTTCCAAAATTCCACTCCTTTCAGAGGACTATCTTGTTGCCAATTTATTATTTTTCCTCTCTTTATAATAAAATAAAAAATTATTGTAAGCAAATCTGTTCAATGAGTTTATATCTATTTCTTTATAAAAAAAAATTTATCCTAACTGATTGGTCAAGTTCAATAGACTAGAGTCGATACCGTATGTAAAAATGCATCGTACAAGTGATTCGTCAAGTCAGCAAAGTCAACATGTTCGGTCTATTTGACATCATAGGACATAGTAGTTGTTTTTCCTTTTTAAACTGTAACATCAAAAGATATTAAAATTCACAGTTTCACGCACTCTGTAGCCATTGTTCTCAAGTTTCATAAAAAAAATCGATCCTCATTTAATATCTAACAAAATAGTGCATATTATATGAGTCATGTAAATATAATATAAACCATATTATATAAGGTAGAAAATATATATATATATATAGTAAGATGTTCAGATAGTATTTGGTAGCAAAGTTATAGTATCTCCAACCGTTATGACTTATCAGGCCCGGTCTGTGGGGGAGGTAAAAGAAGCGGCGGAGTAGAACACAAAAATTTATCTAATTGTTCTAAAGCTATTTTTTTTTTGTTAATTTTTTTATTTAAATGAACCCACCTAATTAATTTACATATTTTGATTCTGATTAGGGCATCCATAAGTCCTGGACCGGCGCTGTAACTTATGAGCTACTGATGCAGGCAACTTTCACTTTTAGGAAACTTCCGAGTTTTGTCATTGTCATTGTCATTTTCCTTCTCCTCCCCTCCATATATCTTCATGTGGAGTTTCTTTGTTCCAAAATATATAAATATTAATATAAAAAAAATATTTTACCAAAAAAATATAAATATAAATCAGCTTTCGTCACATTTTCCACAGACGTATATAACAAGACAAAGATGTGATGATATGTGAACGAACCCTTTGGCGTGAGAGTTAAAAGCAAAATTGACAACCACTTTTTCCCTGTTCTAATAAACTATTATTAGAGATACAACTTGTACGTGAAGTTGATAAGATTTCAGCATCGTGTGTTACTTTTTCGATAATAACATCAAGAATATAAGAAATTATCTAAGCCTCGTGATAGAAATAGGAAACAAAACTCTGTTTCAGTGTTTTTATTTTTACATCTCTGTTTACAAGCTAAGGTTTTCTTTAGTGCTTAGTTTTTCTTATAGATGTCAGCTTAAGAGCACCCGCAACGGCGTTCCTTAAGGAGGAATCCTTAGCGGAAAAATAATTAAATAATTAGTGGGTCTTACCAAAACTTAAGGATTCGATCCTTAAAATCTCTAAATAAGGATCGGTCCTTGCACTATTTGCGACACGTGGCGACTCGCGATTGGTTGAATTTTTTTTTTTTTTTTTTTTAAATCTGATGGAAGAGACTAAAACATTTTTATTAACGTTAAATACGATCCAACTTCTCTTACAAAAAAAAAGAGCAAAATATATAATATTTAATTCAAATTCAGTGCTCTGCTTCACCATTTTCTTCAATCTTTTTCTTCTTCTTCTCCTCATCTTCCTTTGCCTCCTTCTCTGCTTTCTTTTCCTTTCTTCTCCTCTTCTCTTCCTCTTCTTCTTTCTTCTGCTTCACCTCTTCCTCAACCTTCCTCTTTGCCTCCTCCTTCTCCTCTTTCAAAGCTTCAATCAAACGCCTCAAACAAGTCTCTCCTTCTTCCCCTTCTGACTTGGGCAACAGATTCTCTCCAACATCAGCCGGTGTCATCTTGATTTCTTCATCCTCAAGCAACCTTTTTATCTCATCAAAGAGCTCACTCTCCACCACATCCAAATAGTTCTTGGCCAACACCTTGAATGCTTCAAAACCACAATAAGACATCTCTATATGTTTATCCATCCTTCCTTTCCTAATCAAAGCAGGATCAAGCTTGTCTACAAAGTTTGTAGTGAACACAATGATCCTTTCTCCACCACAAGCTGACCACAACCCATCAATGAAGTTTAGTAGCCCTGATAATGTAACCTTGCTCTCTTTCTTATCACCTTCATTCTTCATCATCTTCTTCTCTAATTCGTTTTTGTCATCTCCATCTTCATCTTCCTCCTCCTTCTTGTTCTTCCTCTGTCCAGTTAGATTAAGAGAACAATCTATATCTTCAATCACAATAATAGACTTTGTAGAAGTCTCAATCAGTAACCTTCTCAGCTGTGTGTTATCCGTAACCGTTGTCAACTCAAGATCATAGACATCATACTCCAAGAAGTTTGCCATGGCAGCAATCATGGTTGATTTACCAGTCCCAGGTGGTCCAAACAAGAGATACCCTCTCTTCCAAGCCTTCCCGATCTTCTTGTAGTAGTCTTTGCTCTTACTAAACTTAACAAGATCACTCTTGATCTCTTCCTTCTTCTTCTCCTCCATAGCTAGAGTATCAAAAGTTGCTGGATGCTCAAACGTTACATGACTCCACTTTGTTTGGTTCCCATGGTTCTGTCCAGGAGTATTCGAATAAAGCTTCCTCTCTCTGTTCTTCAGCTCTATAGTCTTCCCTTCCTTCATAACATGCTCAAGATACCTCTCTATGATGACTTCTCTGTCACGTCTATGGAACCTCAACATGTAATATCTCTTCTCATCAGCTGCAGGGTAAAACGAGAAAGATTGCCTAATATTCCCTTCTTTCTTGGACTGCCACCAGACCGTAACTTTCTCGAACTCGTCTGTTATCTCTTCCTTATCATCCATGCTTAGAACAAGAGACTTGCTTCCTTTGGTTGTGTTGGCTTTAAGCTTCTTGGCTCGTGAAGAAGAGTCTTTGCTGAGATAGCTTTGGATCCCTAAGTAGGCCTCGCTTCGCTTGAAACGCTCTCCACTGTATTCATGAAACGTTATTTGGATGTAAGGGTAGAAACGGCTGAATAGTCTTTGAAAGAATGGTTCTAAGTGGTCTCCAACGTGAGGGAACCATTGTTTGAAGATTGTGTATACAAACATTAGGGTCGCTAGAGCAGAGCCTGTGTTAGCCCATAGTTGACCCATCGTACCCATTTTTAGGGTTTTGGAATAGGTTTATTATATATACTTCTTGAGAAAGAAAGAAAGAAGCTTTCTTTTGGGGAAGATTTTTAAGCTGAGATTTTGATCGGAAGGGAAGGATAGTGTTGGGGAAGAAGATGTGGTTCTGGTAGACATAGCTCATACTATTTATAATATGCATACGTGATATTATCAAAATATTAATAAAGTTACTTGAAAAGTCTGTATGAATTACTATATTAATTTTATCTGCGTATGCACATGTGTAATCACTTGGAAACTACCTAATGACGAATTATCTTTTAAGTTCGTATATTAAAAAAAAAAAGAAGTTCGTAACAAAACAAAAACTGAAAAGAGATGGAAATTGCACGGATTCCACTATCAATTTCTTTATAACTATACAATATTTATTTAGTAAAAGGGGTCCATAAAGAATAGACACCTCAACTATGTCATGAGTAGATGCCAAAAAGAGTCTGAACTACTGCATTGTTTTACTGATAGGTGTAACGTGTAGTGGTGGACTAATAACATTTTGATATCCAACTTTCTTAAGGAACAAGACTTTCATATTGGGTCGTAAGATATACTATTTATTTAACAAGTTTATCACCGACTATATAATTCGATAGCATCTAGTCACGTCTCTAATAGTTTGACCTTAATCTTAAGTACACCTTCGTGACGGCAGGAACTTTATTTCAGAAAATATATCATAAGATTATACATATTAATAATTAAATATCACAATGAAAAATCGCTATCTAAAAGTAAAAGAACAAATATTATGAACGTTAAAAGAAGAAGAACAAACAGGAAAACCTTATAATATTAGGACATAAAACCCATTTTACAAGTTTTAAAACGGTGAGAAAATGATTATTTATTCTGGTACATGAGAAAACAACTTTTTCATTAATAATTGGAGAATAAACTTCCCTAAATGAGAAATAAACTAAAAATAAATTTGCTGATTTCTCATTTGTGTCATCGTGTGTATAAGTTTCAAGGAATACGTCTGATTAAACGTAGGAAAACAATTATTAATACAAGTATGGATGGAGACATTCGAGTAGTTAGGTATTTAGAGCAACTATGATGGTATTTAAAAGACTATATCAGTACTAAAACAAAGAAATAGAAAAAGTATGAAAAGGTGTTAATTCTCATTTTAAAAGCTGTAAGAAATTTGAAGCCGTTTGACTCTTTATGAATAATTCAAACTTTTTAAAAGAATAATACTCATATAAATTAATTATATTAAACTACTAATACAAAATTAGTGAAATGTTTTTCATAAATTTTTATGTTTAGATCGACTGAACCAATGAAGACATATCTGATTGGACGTTTCCACTTATATTTAATTTCAGACTTATTGTTTTAAAAACCAAACGTTATGACAAATCATCATGATATAAACATTATGAATGAATAAGAAAAAAATGAGTAAAAATAAAACTTTGGGAATGTTAAGAAATAATGATTCTTTATCAAAATTTACAATGAACAAATTTATTCTTTAATTTTTTACAAAAAAAAAGAATAACGAAAAATGAAAAAAAAAAAATTCTTCATGAATGATAAATATTAGAAGGAATATTAAGGAATATTATATTCATTTTCGTTCTCTAGGTTAATATTGAAAGCCAATGAGTACTCTCATCATGGAATGGGCAGAACATAGACCCCAATTTGATGAAGCATGTTGCTGGATTTTCCGTGGAACCCAACAATCTGATGTCCATCTTTGTGGAGTGTGAAGCTTGATGTTGTAGTACTGAATCTAAAAACCCTAGAGTTGTAGTTGTTGGTAGTGAACGTAAGCATGGGTTTAGGTGAAGTGTAAAACCAAACGATAAGACTAATCGACGAGTCCTATTGGCATGGAATGGCCAAAAGAATCAGAAAACAAATAGTGAAAAATAAATCTAAGTTATACGATATTGAAATATTATCCTAGTATATATTTGGTAGATCTCTAAGTTTTCTTTTGAAAATAAAGAGAAATGAAAGAGCTTTTAAAGCATAATTATAAATTATACATGAAAATGTATAGAAATGATATCTTTTTAAAAATGAGATTAGACAAACTTTAGTAATACATATAAGGATAAAAATGACATTCACCCGTATTTTCTGTATATTATTTCAAGATACAATATCTTATAAGTTTACAACTTTTGTATTTCGCAACAATATGCCAAAGTACAACCTTTTTCTGTGAATGATTTTCAGCCAAAGTTCAACCTTACCCACAATAAACTAATGTCTTTTTACTTGATACCATTTTCCACAGAAATGCTGCCGTTTTCCTCAGAGCCCTTCACTTTCTTTTCTTTCTCTTTCTCGTCTTCTTCCTCTGTTTTCTTTTTCTTCTCTTCTTCCTCTGTCTTCTTCTTCTCTGCTTCCTCTTCTTTCTTCTTCTTCCTCTTCTCTTCCTTCTCTGCTTTATTCTTCTCTTCTTCCTCAGCCAACTTCTTTGCCTTCTCCTTCTCTTCTTCCACAGTCTTGACCAAACGCTTGATGCAAACATCTGCATCTTCTTCATCAGATTTCGGCATCAAAGTCTCTGCAACATCAGCAGGAGACATGTCGGTTTCCTCGAGCAATCTCTTAATCTCTTCATACAAATCATGTGACTCAATCTCCAAGTAGTTCTTAGCCAACACCTTGAATGCTTCAAACTTGCAATAAGACATCTCAATGTGGTTATCCATTCTCCCTCTCCTTATCAACGCAGGATCAAGCTTATCAACAAAGTTAGTTGTGAATATGATAATCTTCTCATCACTACAAGCTGACCATAACCCATCAATGGAGTTTAACAGCCCTGACAATGTCACTTTACTAAGTTTCTCAGCTTCCTTCTTCTCCTTCTTCTCAGCTTCCTTCTCCTTCTCCGCCTCATCTTCTTCATCTTCCTCCTTTTTAGTCTTCCTCTGCCCCGTAAGATCAAGAGAACAATCAATATCTTCAATCACAATGATAGACTTGCCTTTTGTGTCAAGCAACAGCTTCTTCAGCTCTGAGTTATCCTTCACAGTGGTTAGCTCAAGATCATAGACATCATAGTCCAAGAAGTTAGCTATTGCGGATATCATGGTCGACTTCCCTGTCCCGGGGGGACCAAACAGGAGATAGCCTCGCTTCCATGGCTTCCCAACCTTCTTGTAATAATCTTTCCCTTTGCTAAACTTTACCAGATCCTTCTTGATCCTTTCTTTCTTCTCAGGATCCATAGCCAAAGTCTCAAACGTAGCGGGATGATGGAAAGGAACATTACTCCACTTCCCTGACCTCCAAGGATACCACTCTGAGCTTGAGTTATTAGTGTAAAGCTTCCTCTCTCTATTCCTCAACCCTATAGCTTTCCCTTCTCTCAAAACATGATTAACATATGTCTCAATGATCATCCCTCTGTGTCGTTTATGGAAAGTAAGCGTGAAGAACCTTCTCTCACCCGAGCTGGTTCGACCATAACTAGACTGCGTCTGAATCTCTTTCACATTAGAATACCACTTCACCTTCACACCATCGAACACATCTTCAACTTCCTCGTGGTCGTCCATACTAAGCACCAAAGACTTACTGTTCTTGGATTCGTTAGCCTTTAACCTCTGCGCACGAGCCGCTGAGTTGGTGGATAGATAGTTGCGTATGGCGTCATAGTTATCACTTCTCTTAAGACCTTCGTCTGTGTACTCTGTGAACTTGATGTGGACGTAAAGAGAGACCCATCCGACCATCTTGTAGGCGTATTTCTCCACGGTGACACGGAGATGGCGAGGGACGTATTGTGAGTACATCGCCCAAATGAACATAAAGCTCGTCAGCGTCGTGCCGGTTATTCCCCATATTGCTCCGGTTTCAAACATTTTCTTGGTTTCTTGAAAGCCAAGAAACTGTTGCTTGTGTAGTACGAAAGAGCTTTTTGAGTGTTTTTGAGACTTCGCAAGTGTGCTCTGATTTGGTTTCATTACTCCATTAATACGTTCTACTTATAATACTCTTGAGGTTGCGAGGAAGGCTGCACGAAACCTCTGATTAATTTAAAGGAAACTGACCATATATGTTTAAGATATTATTATGTTGTGGAATCGTTACGATTATTTTGTTTGGTAATTAGTTTTAATATACTTTTAGGGTTTATTACTATAAATAACGTCACTAGGGTTTGTCGTTTACGATCTTAGTTTCTAGGATTAGGTGAAGGGTGTAGAAAATTGTTTAAGAGGCTTGCTCTTGGCTTCATGCGAGGAGCCACTAGAGATATTTAAGATACAAAAATTCAGTCAATATGAGTCACAAATCATTTTTTCTTAACGAAATCATTACTCTATTGCTTTATTCGTTGATAATCTATAGTTCTAGTCAACTGTGGTAAATTAATACACCTTCTTCTACAAGTTGAGCTTCTTTGTCACTTTATGAAGAAAACGTTTAGAAGTTGTCTTCCGTCAAGTTTCTTTTTCATTTGGAAAATATTTGAAAATACAAATGCATAAGTTTTCCAAGTTTAAAAAGTTTTGAATAATGTTCAATAATACTTTTAGAGCATTATTAACCAGGTATCTTAAGAGGGTCTCTTGCACTGTTCGCGGGCCCCACTAAAATGTGGGGCCCATGAACAGTGCAAGAGACAGCTCCTAAAACCCCTAAATAAGAACCGTCTCTTGCACTATTCGCGGGCCCCACTGACACGTGTCAGTCCGCGATTGGTTTAATCACCATTATGTATGCTCCATGCCTCATTAGTCACTACTCATACAGTTTTTGAAGGAAATCATATATGACAGAATTGTTTGATATTGTATAATTTTGGAGATTCCAACCATTTCTTTAATTAATATAAATAATAATCTTGATCTCACGGATATTTTTATTCTAACAAATGATCAAATGATAACGTTATAGGTTTCATTCCTTCCATTATTAACAAATTAATATTCGTAATTTGTAAGAGTCGTTCTAGCTAAATACAAATTTCTTAATTAATAATAAGATAAACAAATCTATTTTTAATAGAGGGTTTTTTTCTGTCAACGTAATAGAGGGTTTTTTTCTGTCAACGTAATAGAGGGGTTCTCTGTATTTCGCTTTATAGCGACAGGATGACATATTTTTCACAATGACGGAATATGTACTACTCACAACAAATTTAGATAATTGGTAATAATGGCCATTATTGTTTTGAAAGATCAATAATTGAATTTCATCAAATTTTTTATTTGTTTACATTGGTGCGGATTTTACCCTAACCTATTAATCACCACACCACCATATGCGGACTATATATATATATGAAATTACGATAAGAAAATATAATTATTTGCTGTAAAGGTAATTATTTAAATACTGTAAAATGATATACGGCTAATAACCTAAATAATCAAACAACAGAATTGTCAAAATGTTAAAAGCATAAATATGGAAACTGTGTCGTCTTGTTGATGTCGTATACTTTTTGTTAGTATATGCGGGTGTGCTTAGAGCAGCATGCTTAGCGATACTTTCTTCTGTGGGATGATGTCAGTTGAATGATATCATGATCAAAGATTAAAATGGACTCTCTGGATTCTGGAATATTGGGGTATATATGTAGAATTAACGGTGACTTGATAAATCAAAGATAACCAAATACGTATGTTTTAACCGAGACCGGGTCAAAATTTATTCATAAACTCATTAGATTTATTAAATCTTTTCTAGCTTAAAAGTTAAAAACAAAATCAAATACGAATTGGAATCAATTTTAGTATATCCTAATTAACCAGACTAATTAAAAGTGCAACTTTCAAAAACCGAATACTTGGCAGATTAAGATGACAGTTCTCTTCAGAATGATAATGGAGATTAACTAGATAAGCATCATAAACACTCAGATGTCTGGTTGTCTATACATACTCAATTTAGAGCTACTTGGTTAATCATCATTTCCTTGTTACATATGAAGGCAGATTAAACATCGATGGGTTAGTCATAATGCAAGCTCAACCGACAGATTTAGATCACGGAAACTTAAATGAAAAGTTCTTAGGTAATTATCCCTAAGGGCATGATTATTGTGGGAGGGTTTTTAAAGGTGAAGTTCTTAACGTAAGATAAGAACCGTCTTTTTTTTTTTTTTTTTTTTTAATAAGAGATTTAGAACTATCTCTTAATTTTTTTTAAAAAAAATAAGATCTCTTAATTTTTCTTAAATAAGAGATTTAAGAATGTTTTTAAGTTTTTCTTAGTGGCATGCATAACTAATTTCATACTCAAAGCATAAGCATGACTTTAACACTGAAAGATCCATGCACAGTATATTTAAAGGTCTTAATCCATAGACTCCATACGAGACGATAGTACTTTAATCAGATAAGATAAACTGAATCAATCAAAGAGACTCATCATGCCTTCACCATCGTCAGATTCTTCTTTTTCTTCCTCAACCTTCTTGGATTCAGCCACAGACTCAGCCGTGGAAGGCGCGTTCCCTCCAGGTCCAGCCACCATAGCAACAGCTGCACCACCAGATGAGAGGGCCGCCATCTTCCCCCTCCCAGCCGCGATCAGCTCGGTCACGTCGTGATCCTTGACCAGAGAAAAGAACAGATCTATCTTCGTCTCCTCGAACTCAGCACCAACGGACTCAAAGATGTTCTTCAAATCATCTTTGGTTGGGTTCTCGTTTCCGCCGAGTTTGGCTAGGAGAAAAGCAGCGACAACCTTCATCCTTTTCCTTTGAAAATCACACAGTGACTGCTAGGGTTTTTGAAATCCCACAAGTTGTATATTTAAGAGAGTCAGTGCGCCCATAGTAAGAAAAAATTTTAGGGTTTAAGTATCGTAAGGTACACGAAAGAGAGCCGTAATGGGCCCAAGCAATAAGTCCTACCCATAATAGTTACAGGCCTTTAGTGGGCTTAACGTAGTATTTTTTATTAATTAGAACTTGTTGAATTTTGTTTTCAGCGGCTTAGACTATCATCATTCAATTTTTTAATTGGGTTTCTTAAGATAATTATATTTTTTAAAAATTAGTTATATAGTTTAATCTTTTAAAACTGTGTATATAAATTAAAACAAATAAATATCTAATTAGTTTCTCTCTATTTTAGGTTAAAATGATATTTTATCAAATATTTATGACTAATTAAATAATTATGTATTTTATTAATTAAATTAATTTTATTTGATGATATTTTATGTAATCAAAATCAATTTTAAATAAATTCACATCTTTTTCATCTATATATTTAATATGTGTGCATCAATTTTAAATATATCAATTAAAATAAAACACATAAAATGCTAATTTTGTTAAATTAATTGTTGATAGATTCTTGTCTAGTACCAATAAGAATGCTTTAATGTTTTGTCAACAACAAAAATTAAATGCTGTCTGGTAAAAAGGAGTTAAAGAATCTACCAAAATGAATTACTCCCTCTGTTTCAAAAAGATACAAGTTTTAGGAAACAAATTTGTTTCTAAAAGATTCATTTTTTATATTTTCTATGCATATTTTGTCAACTAAAAATGAGCAATTGTAAATTCCAAAAAAATTGATTGCATTTTTTGAATTCTAATTGGTTTAAACTTATGGGAAATGGATAACTACAAAAACCTATGCATTAATAATTAAAATTGATTGTGTTTTATTAATATGTGTGAAAATTCTAGAATATGTATTATTTTGAAACGGAGGGAGTAAAAAACAGAGGCAGAAAAATAAATACAGTGGGCGCTAGCTTACCGTCATTAAATACTCTATAAAAAGGACTAAATCATACAATTACAAAACTACGGGAGACAAATTAAGAATAAGAAGATTCTTGAGGGGTGACAATTGAGAAGAATACAAATTCATTACGTTGATCTTCCTTCCGCCAGAAAATTCTACAGGATGGATTCTCGGAGTTTTCTCGCATTTTCTCTCTGTCTTATCGTGATTCTCCCTCGAGTTTCATCCGCCTCTATACGTTTCCTCCCTCGATGGAGCAACAGGTTAGCTCCTCTCTCATGGTTGGATTCGATCGTCGTTGACTGAGAAAGTTTGGTTCTTTTTGTTGTGGGGCAGAGATGGGTCTGTGATAAAGCAGAAGACAAGTGCTTCCTCTCTTGTTTTTGATCCGACTCGTGTCACTCAGCTCTCTTGGACTCCTAGGTTTGTTTCTTAGCCTATCAGAGAGAATAAAAATCTGAACTTTGATGGTAAAGTTTGTCACTTTATGTTTTTTTTTCTACAGGGTGTTTTTATACAAGGGGTTTCTCTCAGATGAGGAATGTGATCATTTTATCAAATTGGTAATGAGTCAAAAAAAAAAAACATCTTTTTGATTTGTTTTATAAGTTTTTCATGTTGTGGGAGTTTGTGTCTGAAATTCAGAAACTTTTTTGTGTGTGTGTTTAGGCGAAAGGGAAGCTTGAGAAGTCTATGGTGGCGGATAATGATTCAGGTGAGAGCGTAGAGAGTGAAGTACGCACAAGCTCTGGAATGTTTCTTTCCAAAAAGCAGGTGAGCTTCACTTCAGAACATGTCTTGTCTATTTTGACCTGTTACATCTGATTTGATTTGAGGTGTTTTGTTATGTCAATTTATGAAAGAATGATCTCCGTAATGCTTTCCAGTTAGACAGAATGTAGGAATGAATGTAACAACTTAGGATTCTGCTTTTTCTATGGTTAGATACTTTAAGGGGTTTATGTGATTCACTCAATGTTGACACTAAAGCTTGAAGACTTGAATGGTATGATCTTGTGTTCTGTGCAGGATGATATTGTAGCTAATGTCGAGTCAAGACTTGCTGCGTGGACCTTTCTCCCTGAGGGTATTTTCCAATGCATATATATAGCTTTCTAGTTTGGTTTCTTTAGTAGCAAAAAGCTACTCATCTCTTCTTTTTTGTTTGTTAATCAGAGAATGGAGAATCGATGCAAATACTGCACTATGAGAATGGTCAAAAATATGAACCGCATTTTGATTACTTCCACGACGAGGTAAACCTACAGCTTGGTGGTCATAGGATCGCCACTGTATTGATGTACTTGTCCAACGTCAAAAAAGGTGGAGAGACAGTGTTTCCCATGTGGAAGGTAATCACATTATACCACTTCCCATTCCATACCTAAGACTTGGATTTTCATTTCTTGAGTTAGGCCTCATTTGAGTTTGATCACAAACTTCTTAAAGGGCGCAACAAATCAACCCAAAGACGATAGTTGGACCGAATGTGCTAAACAAGGTTACGCAGGTAAAATCAACTGTATATAGTTTGATACATACATGCACAAGTAGCACTACTAATTTTCGGATCAGTATGGTTGGGATTGGGTTACAATGTCTGAAATCAGCACAATAATCTAAAAGAAAAACTGTTGAAATTGACCATAAAATACTCAACATATATAACTTATTCAAAAATCTAGTTAAAAACTAGTCTAAACACTCAAAACGAAATAAAAGTATTTGAAGTAACAAGAAAAACAAACTACAAAAATCTCTAAATTACTTTAAAATATTAATAGATTTAACTAATTTCGGATATTTTTGGATTCAAGTTTGGATTTGAATTATGCTCGGGTTGTACCCAACCAAAAGTATCTAGTTCTTAGGCCCCGTTTGGAGTTTTTGTAGATTTGGATCAGGTTTCAGTTTTTTCGGTTTGTGTTGGGTTCGGATTTCGGATATGGTTACAAACTCCCATGCCTAAGTAATAATATGATTTTATCTTTCCTAATGGTATGTTGCACTCTCTAAGTAATAATATATGTCTTTTGCAGTGAAACCGGTGAAAGGGGACGCATTGCTCTTCTTCAATCTTCATCTCAATGCAACAACAGACCCGAGCAGCTTACATGGAAGTTGTCCAGTGGTTGAAGGAGAGAAATGGTCAGCAACCAGATGGATTCATGTTAAGTCGTTCGACAGAAAGATTAGCAAGACATCAGGGTGTGTGGACGAGAATGAGAGCTGCTCTAAATGGGCAAAGGCAGGGGAATGCAAGAAGAATCCAACCTACATGGTGGGTTCAGAAACTGACCATGGATATTGCAGAAAGAGCTGCAAAGTTTGCTCTTCTTAAGAATAAAGTATAATCAAAGCTCTTACTAAATGATCAAAGATTTTTGTATAGCGAAAAACCGGTTTTCGCCATTCAAGGTAGAAAATACCTTTGGTTAATAGAAGGAAAAAGTTCAGAAAGATACTAAAAGATAATGATGATGTGTTACTTATCTTCTTAATAAGCTTCTGGTTTCTTGTTCAGTTATGCTCCCCATGGTTCATAGTTTGAGCAGAGCTTAATAAAAGTCAGGTTTACGTTATCATCAACCTCAAGCTATTAATACATGATAATCATGTATTAATATACAATCTGTAATGTACATGGGATGGTAGTTGTCTAAACTATGCCAAGCACTCTGAAGCTCGCTATATTTCTAATGAAGTGTAACAATCATGCAATTACTGTTAATCAGGAGCCTTCAGGCATGAGATCCTCACCTTCTATTTCTCTCTCTCTCTCTCTAGCAATGTCTCAGACCTTTTGCATTGCATCATTCTATTTCCATAAAGTCTTTTTAAGACATTTCTCAGCATTTTCTCTCTTGTGTCTGAATATCCACTTCCAACAAAAAAAAAACTAAAACTGAAACCCTCTGCGTCCTGGGAAGTGATTGGATTTCTACAGTGGGACCAGACCGGTTGGATTCGAAGCAATCAGTTGAGGATGTTCTGAGGTAGCAAACTGTAATGGCAGTAACTCGTTGGTTTGATTCTCTTAGTTTATGTGATAGCTAAACAGGATGTGACTTATACTCCACAGACAAAGTTTGTTGAGATGGATCCTTGGGTTCTTTCAAATGTTCTACAACCAAACTTGGAACACACTGGGTTTGTTGATGTTTCGGTTATACACACTGCTCGAGTCAAAAACTTCTTGGAACACACTTCACTAACCATCCTAAGCATTTCTTCTAACTTAAAGAAAGCCTTTATTATGAAAGTGATCTAACTGAGGTAAGTGTCGAATCTTTCTTCCCTTCTTTCTAATTTATTCTGCTATAGTCACCAACTCATTCATAGAGCATGCAATTTGATGCCTCTGCTCACACAATCACTGTAAGAATCAAATACTAGAAGGACACCATCCTGACCATGTGTAAGATCTCTAAATAGAATAGTGGAAACAGATATATAGAAAGAAAATTGTGGGGCCAAGTTTCTTTAAACTTTGGCTTTTACTATGTATAAGGCAAGCTTCTCTTTCCCACCAATGCCAAAAGGAAGTTGCTTGTGGCATGGAAACAAACTGATCACTCAATCTTCATTAGCTGTCAATCAGACATTGATTCTTTGCTTTACAATCTGGGTATAGCTAAGTTTATTTTATCATTTGCTTTGAGGTATTGTGTAGCTTTAGCTCCTTTTCACAGGTTTGTTATTTCTTATGCATTGTTACATTCTTATATTTTTTTTTTCTTATTGTTTAAAGGAAACATCCAAGCGATTCAAGATAGTGGTAAGGAAAGTAGTAGGCTTGCTAATACTCAGTCACAAAAAGTACACCGTCCTATGCTTTATAATGGCTTTAAATGTGTAGTAAAGGGAGCTTGTGAGGTCCCTTTACTAAACGGGCCCATATGTTACATAAAATATAGCTTTTTCTCTCTACGTACGTATACTGTTGCTTTGTGTGCTTCATCTTTAAATTAGGCCAATCACGGTATGTAAAAACAATTTGAATGCTTATTTTTATGCTTCTCACTTCTCTTTTCCTTTTTTTGCTTCTTCTGTCCAAAAATCTCTCTCTATTTATGTGACAGTCACTTCACCAACATCATGGATGTTCTGCTCAGTCTATTCTTGGGTTTGGTTGGTCAGTTGTTCACGCTAAACAGGAAGTTGTAGGGACATAGGTTGCAGTATGGGTGGAAATGGCGTTCGAGCTTTGGTTGCATCTGTTGTGTCTCTTGTTATTATTGTGTTTCTTGTTGTGGGTATATTAGCAAACTCTGCATCAAGTGTTCCATCAACAGAAACGGTCAAGACTCTGCGGTTTAGTGGTAAGGATGTGAATCTGTTTCATGTGAGCAAGCGAAAAGTTCCAAATGGACCTGATCCTATACACAACAGGTTCTCTCATCTTCTTTCAAGTTTTTGGATCTTTGAGTTTGCTCTCTGAGATCAATCCTTGTCTTGAAGTTGGTTTAAGCAAGTTAATACAAAAAGTAAATTTTCCAGCATTAGTGTGTGCTCAATTTTCAGGATTTTGGATTTTACTTTACACAGATACCGATAATCACTGGTTTCTAAAAAGATTATTAGCGTGCAGAGTTCTTGTTCTTTCCTTCTTTTCAGTGTCACTTGTCTTTTTGAAAGCAGATAATGTTTTCATGTTTTTCTTTTTTTTTTAAAAAGCTTCTTCTTTCTCTAATTTCCATGCTTTAGGAACTTAAAGCCACTTGTGTAGAACTTGACCACTTTTGTTAAAGTTCTACTGCAGAGAGAACTCAACTTTACTGAGCTTTTATTTCAAAACTATTTTCAGGAAAGCAGAAACTTCGAGACAGCCACCACGAGTATGATATACGACGTGTGCATGGTATGCAAACGACGTGTTCATGTGGGCTTTGTTCATTTTCAGACACTTACTAATTTATGCGTCTTCTCAATTGCGTTTCCACGCCAAGAAGCTGCTATTTTGGGATGCAATCCATACTATGAACTCATAGCTTGTGAAGCCTTGCTCTGTTTTTGCGAAGGTGAAGTCTCTTCTTGCTTTGTATCATTTTGGAAGGTGAAGTTTAGCTCTCTTTTACATTTTAGAACATTACATCTGAAGTTTGAAATCTTTAGTGAAGGTGAGAAGAAGATTGAGGTAGATATTACAGAAGTTCTGTAATTACATTTGTATTAATTATAGGCTTATGTCTTCATCAAACTCTCATGTGTTTTCCTCTGCTAAAGCAAAACATTAACTACAGTTGCTCTGTTTTCAAACTACTAACTTTCACTTAATAGTTGATTGCTATTATACAATCTATGCCTTGTAATAATATATCTCCACCACTACTGGTTTGTCCTTCTTAGTAAAGGTTTGTCCTTGAATGACTTTAGGATCACATCCATTTTCACTTGTGGCTTCTTCTGAACTTTGGGAATCTGACAAAGTGAAATACAAAAGGAGTGAGCGCAGATGCAAAACCTCTCTTTCTCTCTCTCCTTCTCGCTTTCTTGCATTCTTTAGCTTCTTTTTTCCTGAATTTGATTTTGACTGTATCGAGAAGCAGACCCTAAAGTAAGATTACTCCAGAGAAAAACATCTTTATCCTGTTCTGCATGGGACACAGATTCAAGTTTTGCACTTTCCCTTTGTTCTTAAAAGAAAACATAAGTGAATATTTGTTTTGTCACTCTTCCATGACCAGAAACATAAGTTTAAAGACACAAGGGAAGACACTTAACATATACACTTCTGTGTTTATACAATAAACATAGTCTACAAATCCATTTTTAGAAACTAATGGAACTATGCTTCTTTCTAATAGGAAATAGCACAAAATATACAAATCAATATAGGTTATCTATGTAATAGCTACGGATTTTCCAATAATAATCAGTTGCAACTTGCAAATAATAGCCCCAAACTGGTGAGCGGTTTTCTATTTTGAATCCATGGCTAGTGAGTGGCTATATGGCCAGGCCCGGCCCATCATGTGTGGGCACCTCAAGCAAGAAAACCAACTTGACCCATGACACAAAAGTAATTAAAAATGTAGCACGAGGATGTCGAACTCTGGGCTAACTTTTTTTTTTTAATTTGCTGCCTTTAAATTATTACATATCTCGTGGTGCCTAAAGCTAGAGCTTTACCAGCTTTACCTCAAGGCCAGCACTGTATATGGCTAAGCAAAGTGGTCGTGGCCATTCCATGACTACAACTTCCCTTGCTTCGTTATTGAACCCAAAGCATTCACTAAAGCAAATAAGTCTCGAGAGGGGCTAGAACTTTGTTGCTGACCTTGAATTCTACAGGGTGTAAGCTAACAAACACAAACGTTCTTGTCTGAAATGGATGCTCTATCTAACCCTGTTTACATTTTCTTAGACCATTTACATTGAGGTAGTTGAATAAATTTTTCAACTGTTGAGATGTTACAATGATGGTGTTGAAATGAGGGAAAAAAAGGATGTGGATTAATTTCAGTTGAATCTATTCAACTAGTTGAAAATATGTATGCATGGTCCACACGAAGAATTTGAACCAATCAAACTCCATATGTGTGTTGCACGCTTTCGGAAAGAAAATGAAGGTTGGAGATTCTATTTTCTAAAAACTAAATTAAATAAATATTAATGATTATGTGAAATATAAAAAAATTGTAATATAGTGACATGGATTGTAAAAAGTAAAAAGGTAGCTGTTGACTTTGTCCATTTCTTAGTTTAATTTATTATAAGGTTATAGGAAGATAGATATGATCAATGATATTAATAGTAAATATTATCTGAATTAGCACATTGTATCAAAATACGTTTATGACTGATTACTATATGAAGACAGATTAAATACAGATTTTGTTCTTCTTCTTTTTTTTTTTTTGAACACACAGATTTATTTCTTCTAGGATTCAGTTGATTGTTTTCAAAGATAGTCTATGAGTCAGTAGTGACGACGTGGGAGACACGAAACATTAGTGTGAAATACTTCATAACAGAAAACATTTCAGATATTATAAAGATATGGAAAACAATTATGGAAAATTTTGTACCACTTCTCGAAAAAAATATGGAAAATTTTATATTATAAATTATTTTAGGTATTTATGAAACAACTAAAAACAAACAAACACGAAAAATTAAATCATACGCGTTAACTAACGTAGTTCTGGGTATGAAAAAAATTGTTTTAAAAATGTGGGAATTAAACACGGTCGGTAATACATAACAAATAGCATGCACGTTAGTGAGACAAAGATCGAATAAAATACAAATAGCGTATCTTCGTACTTCATAAGACTTCAGAGATATTTGAGATCAACAATAATATTTCGCAAGATCTAATAATATTCTAATTTTGTACAATATCAAAATATTATATTCAAGATCAATGGTGTCAGTGTATTTCCTAATGATTCATATATATGATGAGATCAAGAAGAAAACAAGGATCCATGTGTTGGTTTTTGTTGGTATGACTCTGTGTTCCTTTCTTGATCAATGTCAATCAACATTAACAATTTTGCTTATGTATTCAAAACCCATATCCGAGCTTTGGTTTGAGGTGATAAACCATTGTCGACATGACGCTTCTTCAGAAAAATGTTTTGGCGGTTTCATTCGGTGGCGGTTGTTTCCTCTTTGTATTCTCGTTGGTAATTAGGGTTTCAAGTCTCTTCCATTTAGCAACTTTTGCAGTTGGTTCGAAGTTTTTTTAAATTTTTTATTCCATTTGTTTCTTTTTAAAAAATGTCACCAGAGTTCTATTTGAAATTCTACTGTTTACTACATTATTTCATGTATGAACAAAAAAAATATTATAATCGTAGTGGTCAGTATTGAATTTATATCGATGTTTTATAACTATATATCCTATGGCGTTATATAAGATTAAATCAATAATAAATTGATAACATGTCTGATTAAGATACATTATTTGTTTATATGTTCAAACTTCCAATAGCTCTTTAATTAATAGTATGACTGATGACTACACGTGAAGATAATAATATACTACACTAAAAACATGTCCACAAATAAAATATGATTTTAATTGTCCACTAAAATAAATTGGGTTCTCCTGGCATCTAACTGTTTTCCAAATTTGGTCAGAATTCACAAATACGATGTGGGAGACACGAAAGCTTGAAAGATATTATGGCAGACATCATTTAGTGCTGCTGTTTAAAGAATCATTTTGTGATTCTACTAGTAGTGAATATAGATACGGAACACAAACATATATTATCCAAGTCAAAAATAAATAAATTTAAAGTGAAGAAACGAATTAGAATAGGGAAGTTGCTGATATAAAACGCATGTTATAATATTTAAAACTTCGTATATTATTAATATGCCTAAGGTCTGGTCTACTTCTGTGTATCACAAATGCTAATATAAAAAACGACCAAGAAGACGTGAACAAATAAAACATTACACGAGAAGATCCACCAAAAAACAGGAAGGCTGTGAGCTGCCGTTTCCTTTAGTTTAAGAAGTCGTTTTGGTATTTTCTCTGAAACAATTGAGAAGAGAAGAGACGTTGACAATGAAGAGTTGGGGAAGCATAAGATCGATTTTTATTCACGCTGACGGTGTGGATTGGATGTTGATGGGACTAGGACTCATTGGAGCCGTCGGTGATGGCTTCATCACTCCTATTATATTTTTCATCACTGGCTTACTATTGAATGACCTTGGTGGTTCGTTCAATGATGGGAACTTCATGAAAGCCATCTCCAAGGTTCCTTTTTTTCTCTCTTCTTTTGCTCTTTGTTTAATCTGACTTGTGACCTTATCTATGGGTGGGTGCAATTGGTTGAGCTTTTGGAGGCTTTTACTTCTTTAAAAAATGTATCTAAAGCTTATTTTTTCTAATCATATTTGTTAGTTTTTAAATCTTCAAACTCTCCTAATTTTTTCATAGCTTACTTTTCGTATTTTGACTTATTACATTAGTTTTTTTTCTTAAAGGCAACAATATGTGGCTCTTTGTAACATTTTTATAGCTCTTTTTATTATTATAAAACTTCAAAAGTTTTTAAAACAACTTTTTGTGAGAGCCACAACGTCGACAGTTCAAGCCAATCACACCGTATATGTTAGACGCAAGAATAGGTGTAAAAAACAAATATAATATATATCAGATATGAGCTATTCCACTTTGTAAATAAATGTGAATCTTGATGTGAAAAGAGTTCTTATGTATTTTTTTCCTTCATTTTACACATTGGATAATTAACAGAATGCTATAGCATTGCTTTATGTGGCTGGTGTATCATGGATGCTATGCTTTCTTGGTAAGTTCTATTTTTTTTTTTTTTTGACAACATTCTTGGTAAGTTCTTAAGACCATATTTTTATCTACAAAGAAAAAAACAATCAAATTTCAATATAATTTTGTTGCATTTCTGTAAGGTTCATTTTGTATTTAATTATTTTGGATGGGTTAAATAAAAAACAGAAGGATATTGCTGGACAAGAACAGGGGAGAGACAAGCAGCAAGAATGAGAGAGAGATACTTAAAAGCAGTGTTAAGACAAGATGTGGGTTACTTTGATCTTCATGTCACAAGCACTTCTGATGTTATCACAAGTGTTTCTAGCGACAGTCTTGTCATACAAGACGTCCTTAGTGAAAAGGTCTCTACTTTTATTTTTATCTTTTCATTCTAGTCATGTTTCTTGTTTTTAAAACGGTTCGTGATGATTTTACTTTTATGCAGTTACCGAACTTTTTGATGACTGTGTCTGCGTTTGTTGCAAGCTACATAGTGGCTTTCATCATGCTATGGAGACTCACAATCGTAGGCTTCCCGTTCGTAGTTCTCCTCTTGATCCCTGGACTGATGTATGGACGAGCCCTAATCAGCATCTCAAGGAAAATACGTGAAGAGTACAATGAAGCTGGTTCTATCGCCGAGCAAGCCATCTCGTTGGTGCGAACAGTCTATGCATTTGGTAGTGAGACCAAGTTGATAGCTAAATTCTCATCAGCGCTTCAAGGCTCGGTGAAACTAGGGCTGAGACAAGGGCTAGTTAAAGGTATCTCACTTGGGAGCGTTGGTGTCATTTACGCCATTTGGGCGTTCATGACATGGTATGGAAGTCGAATGGTTATGTACCATGGCGCAAAAGGTGGTACTATCTTTGCAGTCATCATTTGCCTTACCTTTGGTGGCACGTAAGTAACTATAGTTTAAGGGTTTTAGTTTTCTTGAGAAGCAAGAAACCATAATTTAGTTTTGATTATTTGGTATCTTCTTACACATTTCAGAACACTTGGTCGAGGTTTGTCGAATCTCAAATACTTTTCAGAGGCGGTTGTAGCTGGGGAAAGAATCATGGAAGTGATACTAAGAGTTCCCGATATCGACTCAGACAATCTTAAAGGTCAAACTCTAGAGAAAGTCAAAGGAAAAGTCGAATTTAAGCATGTGAGGTTCATGTACCCGTCTAGACCAGAAACTCCAATCTTTGATGACTTCTGTCTGAGAGTTCCATCTGGAAAAACTGTGGCTCTAGTTGGTGGAAGCGGGTCGGGAAAGTCAACGGTGTTGGCCCTTTTGCAAAGGTTTTATGACCCGGTCTCAGGAGAGATTCTTCTTGATGGTGTGTCCATTAACAAGTTGCAAGTTAACTGGTTGAGATTGCAGATGGGTTTAGTCAGCCAAGAGCCGGTTCTCTTCGCTACAACAATAGAGGAGAACATATTATTTGGTAAAGAGGATGCATCCATGGATGAAGTGGTGGAAGCTGCAAAGGCCTCAAATGCTCATAACTTCATCTCTCAGTTCCCTCATGGATACAAAACTCAGGTTCTTATTTGTCAAACTTAGATTCCAAGTTTAAGAACATATTGATTATGTTTTAGTCACATTTAGATGGACTTCCAATATCAAAACCACTTGTCCATAAGTGGATGAACCGATATCACTTATATATTATTTAAGATTTCTTCCAATTTCCGATTTCGATTTAGAACTTATACCTAACAGAACTTAAATTTGATTATTATTATTTTACACAAGGTTGGGGAAAGAGGAGTGCAAATGTCAGGGGGACAGAAGCAGAGGATTGCTATTGCACGTGCCATAATCAAATCACCAACAGTTCTCCTTCTAGACGAGGCAACAAGTGCATTGGACTCAGAATCTGAAAGGGTAGTCCAAGAAGCCTTGGACAATGCCTCTCTTGGCCGTACAACTATTGTTATTGCTCACCGCCTCTCTACTATTCGTGATGCTGATGTTATCTGTGTAGTCCAAGATGGTCGCATAGTAGAAGCTGGCTCACACGAAGAGCTCATGGAGAACATAGATGGTCAATATACTTCTCTAGTCCGCTTGCAACAGATGGATAAGCAAGAACCGGATGGTAACGTCAGTGTAAAGGTGCAAGGTGGTCAGTTATCGATACTTAGCAAAGATTTGAAGTACGGTCCAAAACTGTCTAGTGAAAGCGGGTCTAACTTAATAACGAGTTCAAGCACTGAGCCGAATCTTCCAGGTTCAGTTCCTAAGAGTAAGAAGCCGCCTATACCATCGTTTAAGAGATTGATGGCAATGAATAGACCAGAGTGGAAACATGCATTGTATGGCTGCTTAAGTGCAGCTTTACATGGAGGGATTCAGCCAATAAGTTCATTTATGTCAGGATCAATGGTGTCAGTGTATTTTCTAACGAGTCATGAAGAGATAAAGGAGAAGACAAGGATGTATGTCTTGTTCTTTGTTGGTCTATCTGTCTTTACTTTCTTGTCTGTTACCATTCAAAATTATAGTTTTGCTTACATGGGTGAATACCTAACCAAACGTATCCGAGAGAAGATGCTCAAGAAGATACTGACTTTTGAAGTCAACTGGTTCGATGAAGAAGAGAACTCGAGTGGTGCAATTTGCTCTAGACTTGCAAAAGAAGCTAACGTGGTATGTCTTTTGAACTTTAGTAAAACATCTTTTTATACTGTTTAGCCACTAGACCAACTCCTCGTTGGTAGTAAACAACTTTTTTCTTACCAGTTTCTTGAACTTGTAATGTTTTGTTATCACATAGGTGAGGTCGCTTGTTGGTGAACGAGTGGCATTGTTGGTACAAACCATATCAGGAGTGGCCGTAGCTTGCACAATAGGTTTAGTCATCGCTTGGCGACTAGCCATCGTGATGATCGCAGCGCAGCCAGTAATTGTAGTATGCTTCTACACGCAACGCATTCTCCTCAAAAGCATATCCAAGAAAGCAATCAAAGCGCAAGACGAGAGTAGCAAACTAGCAGCAGAAGCAGTCTCCAACATCCGAACCATCACATCTTTCTCATCACAAGAACGGATCTTGAAACTACTCAAAAGAGTTCAAGAAGGTCCAAGAAGAGAAAGCGTTCGCCAATCATGGCTAGCTGGAACCGTCCTAGCAACTTCAAGAAGCCTTATAACATGCACTTCGGTTTTGAACTTCTGGTACGGTGGTAAACTAATAGAAGATGGCAAGATGATGGCTAAAGCATTCTTCGAGATTTTTTCGGTATTTGTGAGTACGGGACGTGTTATAGCAGACGCTGGGAGTATGACGACCGATCTAGTTAAAGGCTCTGATGCTGTCGGGTCTGTGTTCGCAGTGTTGGACCGTTCCACGACCATTGACCCCGAGAGTCCAAACGGGTACGTAACGGAGAAAATAAAAGGACAGATAAGTTTTGTCAACGTGGACTTTGCTTATCTTACACGACCAAACGTGGTTATATTCAAGAACTTGTCTATTGAGATAGACCAAGGAAAGTCAACAGCTATTGTCGGTCCAAGTGGTTCAGGTAAGTCAACGATCATTAGCTTGATCGAACGGTTCTACGACCCTTTAAAGGGCTGTGTAAAAATCGACGGTCGTGATCTAAAGTCATATCACTTGAGATCGTTACGTCAACACATAGCTTTGGTTAGCCAAGAGCCAGCGTTATTCGCCGGGACCATCCGAGAGAACATAATGTACGGTGGAGGAGTGTCTGAAAACGTTAGTGAGTCGGAGATCATCGAGGCGGCGAAAGCAGCGAACGCTCATGATTTCATTACATCACTATCCGACGGTTATGACACGAACTGTGGAGACAGAGGTGTACTGTTGTCGGGTGGGCAAAAACAGAGGATTGCGATAGCTCGTGCGGTTCTGAAGAACCCTTCTGTGCTGCTGCTTGATGAAGCTACGAGTGCTTTGGATAGTCAGTCGGAGCGTGTGGTTCAAGACGCGCTGGAGCGAGTGATGGTTGGGAGGACGAGCGTTGTGATCGCGCATAGGCTTAGTACGATACAGAACTGTGACGTGATCGCGGTTTTGGATAAGGGGAAAGTAGTGGAGTGTGGGAACCACTCGTCGTTGTTGGCAAAGGGTTCCACCGGTACTTATTTCTCATTGGTCAGTCTCCAAAGAAACCTTTGTTAAAGTGAAAAGATGCTAAACCTCGAGAACGTGCCTAATATGTAATGTACGTTCTCAATAATGAGAAGTGAGTTGATATTGGTTTTGTACGTAGGACACATTCTTCCTTGTTGGTGCAAGGTTACTACATATGTTTACTTCTCATTGGTCAGTCTCCAGAGAACTTCATGTTGAATACTAACTGTGGAAACGAATACTACTTTCTAAGCTCTTTTTTGGAACGAATCTTTCAAATGAAATTGACTATGTTATATAACGGCATTATATAGTATTAAGTAGACACGTTATATATCCAAAACGCTTCAGTTTAAAGCAGGNATTTTAAAAAAAAAAAAAAAAAAAAAAAAAATTAGACCAATCATAGGCCGCCACGTGTCGTGGGGCCCATGAACAGTCTAAGAACCAAGCTCTTGCAGAAGAGTTTTAAGGGGTGGGTTTTTATTTTTTGGTGGGCCCCACCCCTTAAGAACCCACCTAAGAGCCACCATTAAAGGTGCTCTTACACGACCAAACGTGGTTATATTCAAGGACTTGTCTATTGAGATAGACCAAGGAAAGTCAACAGCTATTGTCGGTCCAAGTGGTTCAGGTAAGTCAACGATTATAAGCTTAATCGAACGGTTCTACGACCCTTTAAAGGGCTGTGTAAAAATCGACGGTCGTGATCTAAAGTCATATCACTTGAGATCGTTACGTCAACACATAGCTTTGGTTAGCCAAGAGCCAGCGTTATTCGCCGGGACCATCCGAGAGAACATAATGTACGGTGGAGGAGCGTCGGAAAACGTTAGTGAGTCGGAGATCATCGAGGCGGCGAAAGCAGCGAACGCTCATGATTTCATTACATCACTATCCAACGGTTATGACACGAACTGTGGAGACAGAGGTGTACTGTTGTCGGGTGGGCAAAAACAGAGGATTGCTATAGCTCGTGCGGTTTTGAAGAACCCTTATGTGTTGCTGCTCGATGAAGCGACGAGCGCTTTGGATAGTCAGTCGGAGCGTGTGGTTCAAGACGCGCTGGAGCGAGTTATGGTTGGGAGGACGAGCGTTGTGATCGCGCATAGGCTTAGCACGATACAGAACTGTGACGTAATCGCGGTTTTGGATAAAGGGAAGGTAGTGGAGTGTGGGAACCACTCGTCGTTGTTGGCAAAGGGTTCCACCGGTACTTATTTCTCATTGGTCAGTCTCCAAAGAAACCTTTGTTAAACCTCAAGAACGTGCCTAATATGTAATGTACGTTCTCAATAATGAGAACTGAGTTGATATTGGTTTTGTACGTTAGGACACATTCTTCCTTGTTGGTGAAAGGTTACTACATATGTTTACTTCTCATTGGTCAGTCTCCAGAGAACTTCATGTTGAATACTAACTGTGGAAACGAATACTACTTTCTAAGCTCTTTTTTGGAACGAATCTTTCAAATGAAATTGACTATGTTATATAACGGCATTATATAGTATTAAGTAGACACGTTATATATCCAAAACGCTTCAGTTTAAAGCAGGCTAGAAACGTACAAACACTAGAGCAAATCTGTTTTCACTTTTGTTTGATTCGATTTGCATATAACAACAGAAGGGAAGTGCTAGATAAAGAGTAATTATATGGATTAATCACCACCAACTTGACGTTTCCATGAGTCTTCCACAATGAGTTCATCAACTCCCCACTCTTCAAAGCTGATGGGCACAAAAAGAAAAGCCAATCAAACAAGTGAACTGATAACAAGAAAACAAAGAAAGAAAATGTTTTGATGCGAAAACTCACCTCCCGTCAGGTAAGTAACGCCTGATTGTGAAAGGTATCTTACGCTGTCTAAGCTCCTTCATTGCGATCTAAGCAAACCAAAGTTCATAGTAACCTTTTAGCTTTCTTCATATAACTAAGCAAGTTTGCTCATAATCCATAAACAACGACAACTCTTGAAAAGGTTGTGACAGTAAGTGAGAGTACCTCAAGTGGATCAGTCTCACCCTCCAGCTCCACCATCACAGGAGCATTCATGCTGTATCATCAACACCCAAAACATTAAGCAAGGGAATATCTATAGAACTGATAGTCAAGAAAGGCAAAAACCACACCTTATCTGGAGAGCACGAGTGCCGAGTATCCTAGCCCTTTCGTACTTGGTCATGAACTTTGATGTTTTACGCGGGCGTGGCACAGCTTCCTCCTCCACCTTATCCTCTGTTTCAATAGGTTCACCATCGACATCATCATTCTCCTTCATCTCAGCATCATCCTCTACTCCTTCCTAACCACAAACTCACAATCAAGTAATCACAAAACCGCATCTAGGAAGCAATACTAATGTCCAATTCCTACAAAAAGAAGAAGAAGAATAACGGCTTACTTCAATCTCCGGCTCTGCAGGCTCATCCTCGTACCTACAGGACACAATCCATTCAACTTCTTAAGCATTTTGAACCATAACTCCACACAAAACCACAACAATATTCATCACAGTACTCTAAAGCTCTCGCCTTTTTTTTGTTTACACTCATTAATAAGACCTCCAAAACAAAACCCTCTGTAAGAAACAGAGTATGCTCTTTCCACACTATTTCAGTACCTCTCATGCAGTTCTAAGAGATGGGGTCTAACTATAACTTACAAACAATCGAAAACTCTATGATTTATCTTCTCAGAGACCATAACTTGAATGATTTACAGATAAAAGATTACTCTTTGCACCATAAAAATTGAATCTTTCGGTTTAAAAAGTTGTAATCTTTGGAATCAACAAGAGAAGAAACAGATTCGAATCATATGAGAGATATATATAGAGAGAGAGAGTACCCCAAATCGTCGACGTCTTGGTAATCATCGTCCGCCATGGATTTGAGATGTCTGTGATGCTCGGAAAACCCTAGATGTCGTCGCAGGAGGCCGCTTTGGTGTGAGGAATTGACTGAGGATTGATTTTATTGTTTATACTGCCTTAATATATTTCGGTTTATTATATTCAAAAATATATATATTTCGGTTTATTATTGTTTAGACCGACTTCGTCTTGGTACTCTTACATCTAAACTGGATTTGGCCCAACTCTTACATTTTTTTATAGTTTGATACATTTGGAGTCGAAATTGGTACTTTCAGATAATTTTCTGTTGAAAAATCTTGATTAGGTAGTTTGATTAAGGTATATACCACAAAGTTGGAACATCAAATTCTACAAAATATAATTTATTACTAATTATGTAAATAATATAAAATTACAAAACATTAGGTAGCTTAGTGTAATATAAATTAAAATGTCAATCATGATTTTTTATAAATATAAAAAAACTATAATTTTAAATTTATTAATATTAAAATATTTTGTGAGTTGTAATAAAAATAATTAATTAACGTAAATATATAACTTTCCTTCTCAAATAGTTATTTTATGTTCTTGTTCTATATATGCTAGCGTTCTATATAGAAGAACTACGCACGATACCTATGAAATTGTCTTCCAATATAACTTAAGTAGTCGATTGTCGGTTTGATATTGTTGAAAATTTTATGGTAACCCAAATCATTTTATACTACTAAATTAATTAGTTCCGTCCATATATTATTAATTTAATTCAATTTTTATATATTTTTCTTGTCGGGAAGCTAAGCTTGATTTGTTTTACACTATAATACATATATTTTGTTAAGAATGATACTAGTGAGCTGTATATTCGAAATCACAATACATAAAACCAAATGTTTTTTAATAACATAGTTTCACCAGCTTTGATATAACAGCCGTTAAAAGTAGTTGCGGACGTACCAAAAGTTTCTTTTCATCGAACCTCTTCTAATAAGAAGTCGCTAGAATTTGGTAATGGTAGGAAGTTTTGTAGTTAGGTAAACATATTCCAAAGTCAGATGCATACTCACTACAAAGAATAATGATATTGCCAGCCCATAGCCGCACATACAGCTGTATTCAAACATTGCACTTTATATTATTTTTTTGATCTTTTGCCAATTTAAATGAACAATAGCAAACAAATATGTGAATTCTATTTTTAAAAATCAATTGAGAAATTTTCTTAGATAGTCTCTTTTAGTTTGTTTTTCACAAAAATAGCTCTTAAGAAAAAAAATGATCAGAATAGTTTTTTTAGAAGCTAAATTTTTTTTATTTTTATGCATTTATAGTCATATGATTAACTAATTTAGACTTTAGGGTTTAGAGTTACGAGGTGAGTTTGGGGATAATATTTCAAATTTCAAAAAAAAAATTGAAAATTGAAAATTTCAAAAAAAAAAATACTATTTTAATCATTTTATATTTTTAAAGCTATTTTTGTGACAAAAACTTAAAAAAACTATTTAAGAGAATTGTCCAAATCAATTTAATAAGAAAGCAGTTGCATGATTTACATAAAAACAAGTGAAAGGGTAGTGGCTGCTTTTCGGTAAACACAAAATAATTGTATAGATTTTCGTGTATCAAGATGATGGAGCACCAACGACTCTGTATCATACGGTTCATGTATACGTTTGTGTGACATCCACATGGGACATTTCCGAAAGGATATCTATTGACGAAGGCGAGATTGACTAGCCTTCGATACTATCTACTGTAAGTCAAGTGCATGATAGTACGGATGTGATCATCACCTTGACTTAGCAAACACATTTGTTTCGATAAACATACTTTGAGAGATCTTAGCCACGCCTAAAACAGAAGCCAACATGTTAGTTTTACAATTATGTTTGGCATGATTCCACAATTAGTATATCATTGTTATAGTACGTATAAGAGAATAGTAATAATAAGGAAACAACAAATTCTAGTCATGGAAAAGGGTAAAAAACCCTGCAAATGAAATCCATCTAAACGAGGTATACTCACATGCTTTATGTAGTAAAATACAAGCATTCATGTTATATTATTTTTAATACAAAGAGCATTGTATCCAATGAATGTGAGCTGACCGTTTAAATATATTATTATCTTTTATGCGTCAGTCAATAATTATATATAATTAAAAACTATATATTATATCGAAATAAGTAGAAAAGCACATGGACCCATGTGTTGATTGGAGCATTATCAACCCATATTCTAAAATGCTGGATTCCTGTACCACCTAACATGGTTTCCTTTTATATGTCACATTTATGTCTATGCGTGTAATGTCTACATTTACATGCGTATTTATTATTTATTATTTAATCTTTATATTTAATATGAGATTATGTCAATATTGACTAAGATAGGTTCACTAATCCCCTCTATCAACATTTATTGCTGTAATAAAAATGGTTGAATGTTGAGGAAGTCTTCAAATTGAAATCCAAGATTATAATATATGTACCCTATACATTTTGGATGTTAAATAGTGGATATTTCCAACTGCATTTGCAAATTAGAAGAGAGATTACAATACTGAAACCGCTAGTCATCGCCAATAAATATACCAAATTTTCATAGAATAGTCGATGTTGTTAACTAGATGGTGTGCACATGTAATATGGCAATGAAATACATTTATGATTTATGTATCTTCAATGTTATCTTGGTCATCAATGTATCCTTAATGTTTGCAATATACAATGAACAATGTTCACGAACTCTAATTTTTTGTCTGCCGTGTTTCAAATTTATTGTTATTAAACATAAATCAAATCTGTTTAGAACTTTTTTTATTAAGAGATTCTAATCATAAATATCTTACAAAAAAATATTTTAAATATTTTAATTAAATAAATATCATAAATGATGAAAATTTCATCGAAAAGTATATTAAATAAAATTAGTTTGACTAAAAGTGTTTGAGACTATTTGAGATATATTTGAATATGTTCCTAATAATTTTAAAAACTAATTTCATAAAATGAGAATTTATTTTGTTTAGTTGAAAATACTTATGGTGAGAAAACATTTACATTGTATTTTTGCCACGTTTCAAAAAAAAATTTATCTAGAAGGAAAAAATAAATATCTACAAAAAGACATTGACAGTGACAATAAGAAGAGCGAGTTTCAAACTAACGTAATTTGACCGTGTTTCTCTTCTTTACAAAACCGCGTTTCACTTCTTGTCTCCGTCTTGGTCTTCGTCTTCTTCCTCGACCTTTCTCCCTCTCTCTTCTCCATAAGTTCCAGAAACTCAAAAATAAAAACCTTAAAAGACTCTCAGCTTTTGAGATCTTAGCCAGTCTTCAAAACCCATTACTTCTCTCTGATGATGTCTGGTTCTAGATTTATAATCTTGGCAATAATCTGCGCAACCTTCTTCACCGTTGAATCAATTCGATTACTCCCAGATGATGCATCTTCAGACTTCATGGAGGCTCCAGCATACATAAACGGACCAGAATGCTCTGTTTTACCCCAAAACAGACTCCTATTAGCTTGTGATCCTTCAGCTGTTCACATAGCTATGACCCTTGACCCAGCTTACTTGCGTGGCACGGTATCTGCAGTTCATTCCATCCTCAAGCACACCTCTTGCCCTCAAAACATCTTCTTCCACTTCATTGCTTCAGGGTCAAGCCACGGTTTGCTCGTAAAGACTCTCGCCTCTGTTTTTCCTTCTCTGAGTTTCAAAGTCTACACCTTTGATGAAACCCTTGTGAAAGATCTGATCTCTTCTTCCATAAGACAAGCTCTCGATAGTCCCTTGAACTACGCAAGAAGCTACTTGTCCGAGATTCTTTCCTCGTGTGTTCATCGAGTGATCTATCTAGACTCAGATGTGATCGTTGTCGACGATATCAAGAAACTATGGAAGACTTCTTTAACCGGTTCAAGAACCATCGGTGCACCAGAGTATTGCCACGCAAACTTCACCAAATACTTCTCAGATAGTTTCTGGTCAGATCGAAAACTCTCTCAAGTCTTTGACTCCAAAACCCCTTGCTACTTCAACACAGGAGTGATGGTGATTGATCTTGAAAGATGGAGAGAAGGAGACTACACGAGAAAGATCGAAAACTGGATGAGGATTCAGAAAGAAGAGAGGATTTATGAGTTGGGTTCTTTGCCACCGTTTCTTCTTGTGTTTTCCGGTGAGATTGAAGCTATTGATCACCAATGGAACCAGCATGGTCTAGGTGGAGACAACGTTGTGAGTAGTTGTAGATCTTTGCATCCTGGTCCGGTGAGTTTAATACATTGGAGTGGGAAAGGGAAGCCATGGGTAAGGCTTGATGATGGTAAGCCTTGTCCTGTTGATTATCTATGGGCTCCTTATGATCTTCACAAGTCACAAAGACAATATCTTCAATACAATCAAGAGTTAGAAATTCTTTGATTCATTTAATTTTTTTTTCTTGATTCCATGAATTCTATTTTTTTTTTGTTTCTTCGTAAAAAGTTTTGCTCTTCTTTTGATGTATATAAAACGGAAAATACATTGAGGATTTACCTCTTCCATTGCTATATCAATTCTTGATTTTTGTTCAAGATGTTTATGTGCCTATTATTTCTTTTATATATCATCTTTGTGAATTACCCGGAAACATTTATTACCTATTCCTTAACCTTGTTCTCCTCAACAAGTCCAAACGACTAAACACATGTGGTAAGCTCGCCTAGGCCTGGACATTCGGATCTAGATATTATGCCCAGTGTGAAGCCAATTTCTCAGTCTTATAACTAAAGCCCAATTCTAACAAGATGTATGGAAGTCTAGTGTCGTTAGGAGCAACTGGTGGAGGAGAATGTTTTACAGGATTTGATATGATCTGTACTCAAGCCTGACTGACTGCTATGTTTTTATTTCACATAGGCATTCGTTTTGATTTGCTTAAAGAAACAAATGTCATTTTTATTATATATTACTAGATATATGACTATCCATAGCAAAATTTTCTATGAAACATGTAAGTTATATACAAGGATAACCAAATCCAACATTCTAGTTTGGCATCAGAACTTCCCTCTTGTCCAAAAGATGGAGGCATATATGATGCTGGACACCTTCTATCTCCCTAAAATGCAATAAAAATATCAATGAAAGACATAAAGACTGTCTTGTATGTAAGGAAATGAAAGCGGTTCATAGTAAACATACATATACACAGTCCGGATGAATGTACCAAACTTTTTTTTCTTCTTTTATTCCATGCACCAATTTTTATTCCTCTAGTCCCACTATTTTTCATATTCACCACCATTTGCACCCCATACACAAGAGAAAGACAAACACACTAAAGATAGTGGTAATTGTCCAGTTGGGTAAATTTCTTCAATACGGCAGGTTTCGATCAGCTACATACGTCAAATGGCTCCAGCTACTTCAGAATGTGGTGAATTACTCGCCAAACATATCTTTGTTGAAACGAAGAATAGTGATGATGTTGTACTTTAGAGAAAGAAACGATGTTTGTGACTTTCTTTAGTAATGCAAGACTCATGAGTTGGGAGGTATCTTGTTATAATAGTTATGTTCTCAAAATTGACTGATAGGAACCTGAAACGAGAATACTTGCGGAAAGATATACTATAAGAACAAGAAAAATCATATTTTAGCATAGTTTAGCTAGAAAACAATAGTCTAGGAAACACATGTACAGAACATTTTAAAGGATATTGTTCTCTCGTAATGAATGATTTTTAACATTTTCCAGTTATTTGTTTTGTCTTCTCATGAGATATGAGATATGAGATATGAGATATGCGTATCCGATAACGATATAGTTGTCCATGTTTTAACATATATACTGTAATATAAAAGAAGTTGAGGACCCAACAAAAGAAAAATACATTCATAACGAAAAAGTACTGATTCAATTTTGGTTTACTCACACTGAACCGGAATCAATACTATACCGAGTATTGAATCTCTTCACAAATTAAAAGTATCATCCATTTAGATTATACGTGTTTTACATTATTAAAAAAAAAACATATGAGCAATTACACTCAAATCTCACATTCTTCCCCCAAAATATAATCCGAAAAATACATTTAAATAAATAAAAACTCAGTTAATGGCATCGCATCTTCGCCGGATCTCTCCCCGACGACCAGTCTTAACACCGTAATGGCTCAACTTTTGCATAGCTTTAGCGAAGTCTTTAAAGAACTGATCTTGATCTCCAGCGTAAAGATCAACAAAAGGACGGGTTCTCGGGTCGGAGTATAACCCGTGATCCGACTCAAGTAACCCGAGACCCTTGGGGATATTCTGGTAATACATATTGTCAAACTTGTTCGGTGTCATGATGTCGTTAAAGACAGAGATTGTCGGATCCTTCGGGTAACTAGAACAAGCTTTCTTCAAGGCTTGCGCGAATCTCGGGTTATACCCGGTACTGTTCCGGGCCACCCGGCCCACGAACTCTTTACAATGCGAGAATCCGATAGAGTGAGCCCCACTAAGCGCGACCATTTCTTGAACGGTGAAGCCTCTGGACTCGAACTGGTGAATGGTCTTGGACATCGGAGACGACGGGAGAGGGAGGAGGTCGGCGAGGAGGGAGGATTTGGAGATCCGCGAGTCTCGGCGGCCGAGGTAGACAGGGTAGTAAGGACCACCGACGGTGACGAGGAGGTCACGAGTCGCGACGGAGATGATGTCGGAGCAGGAGACGGTTTGAGGGCAAGCGAGCTCGAGGGCGGTTTTGGCTCTGACGATGACGTCGAAGCCGTCTCCGGGGAGGGAGAGGTTGATGGAGGAGTCGCGTTCGGCGACGTTGAAGGCGGTGGAGGAGATGAGGATGGAGGCGTCGCAGCCGTTGGGGAAACAGTCGTGGAAGAAGAGGCGGATGACGGCGGCTGCGGTGGTTGGGTGTGTGATCTGTTTGTCGGAGATTGTGTCGCGGACTATGTCGAGGAATCTTGGGCATGATTTTGAGTAGAAGTCGGTGGTTAGGCGAGAGTCGACGGTGGAGGTGAGTAGAGTGAAGAGGAGGAAGAGGGAGGAGAGAGATTTGAGTGGCGACTGTTCCGCCATTGCTGTAGCTGAAGAGAGAGGAGAGAGATGTTTTAGAGGAGCTAGTGAGAGAGGGAGAGAGGGGCTTTGGGAATATAATGGGAGGATGAAGATGAAGTGGGATGGAGAGTGAGGGTCACGCGCCGATGTGATTTACGGTATCCACTAATCACGGGGATGTGTGTGTAAGTCAAAACCCGGTTTAATGGACTCTAAACCCCGGTTTACCTAAGAAATTGATCTATATTGAATCAAACAAAAAGAAAATTGATTCGAAAAGGATAAAATGAGTTTAAGTTGATTAAAAGAAATTATTTGTTAGAATATCCGTTAAAAGTGAAATTAATCTAAGATAAAATAGAATTTGCTAAATGTATATGGGAATAAATGTTTTTTTTTTTGTATAAATGTATATAGGGATGATTACATAAATGAAATGATGATGCATCATATGTTTTGCTCAATTATTTGTGTAGATAAATTATAAAATTAATAGCAAAATAAAGAAATTGACGGACATTACGTAGTTCACATGCATCTAAACTTTGTGTGTGTGATAACTCTCTCGTCCACGCGGAGAAGACAGAAGAGAACTTAAGAGAAGCATTATCTATGGATTTATTTGATTAATTGAAAGTTTTGTGGCGATTCCGTAATTTCATAATCAGTATGACTTTTAGTTCGTAACATTAGATGAAAAAGTACTATTGACTTTTAGTTCGTAACGTTGGACTGAAAGATAGTATACATTTCAAAATCTATATAAACCGTTGAGTACACTTGTTTTGAAGACAGAAAGTGTCGTCTGTTTTGTCTCCACTGAAATGATGCTTGGAATTTTTTTATTAAAAACTATATGATTATCTTACCTATGTAGCTATGCTTGATGATAACGGAATGGTCCCCTGAATCATGCCTAATAAGCACTAAGTTTAAGAAATCTCGTTTGGGCTGTAATGGCAGTCCAACTATCTATGTGAGATGCATCTATCTTACTTAGTATTTTTATAATCACCGCGCATAAACATTTTATGGTACTTGTGTTATTTGTTTATGTAATAATGTCGGTGCTGATAATGATAAATAAACAGGCGTCTTGGGGTTGGCTAACAATTGTTATCTTCTGTTTGTATTACTAAGTCTAAACCCAATAGAAGAAATAACAGCAAAATACAACTGTAATGGTCCAAATTATCAAAAAAATATATGGACAGTGAAGAGAATCCAAATGTGTTTCTGACGCTCTCTTATTTCCATCTAAATGGAAGCATATTAATAATGTGTTCATGGAAATAATTCAAATACATATTGAAGAAAGTAAAATATTAATTCGGCTTAAGTAATGTACATTCTGCAATATGTTTAGGTCAGACCACTGCGTTTGTTAGTTGTTACTAAGTTCCAAGAAATTCAAATTTTGGAATTCTGTAAAAACAAATTAAAAAAAAAACACGTGTATCGATGTTACCTAATACATTTTCTTATCCGAATATGTTTGTCAAATAATTTATTCTCGTATGGTGATTATGTGATAATGGTGGTGGTCATGTTAATAATGATAAAAATGGTGATGATAATGTGCTGATTTGTAATGGTGTCGGTGATGGTAGTGGTGATGACAAATGAGATATCAAGATGGTGTGATATTGAGAACTACGTACAGAAAATGTTACAGTAGACTTAGGTGGATTTTAGAAATCAGGTCTCCTATGTGACAAAGATGTCGGGTTCTATAGTAAGTTATTTTATTACAGGTTTAAGGTGATTGTATCCGTCAAGATGGCTTTGTAAATATCGGACCCAGGTCATTTTCATGAGGCTTTAGTGAAGCGTACTAATTAAGTTACACACAACCCCATTACTTCGCCCATATTTGAATCACAGCTTTAGTCCCAGCAAGGAAGATGATCGAAGTTGAGATCACTTTTTATTAGAGACATAGTTAACTATTATAACGGTTCATTGTATAATCCTATGTTTTGCATGTAGTTTACTTAAAATACGAGTGATAAAGACACAAACTAAAGGATAAATTGGGAAAAAATGTAATGTAG
This sequence comes from Sinapis alba, assembly GCA_012274485.2. Classification (NCBI taxonomy): domain Eukaryota; kingdom Viridiplantae; phylum Streptophyta; class Magnoliopsida; order Brassicales; family Brassicaceae; genus Sinapis; species Sinapis alba. The sequence goes on from MU106709.1 coordinate 61,120, forward strand.
CTAGACACAGTTGTGATGCTTGTCGAAGCATGTGCTATATCGGACCCACAATATGTGCACATTGTCATTGATCTTGGCCGTCAAAGCCATAAAAAGAGCTGACTATTTCAAAGTAATTATATTTGTCTATGTTAATATTTACATTATATAAAACATTTTTTCAACGAAGAGAATTCGAGGCCAAACACAAACTTATCTCTCGGTTCCATAAAACTTTCGAAGACAAAAGATAACTGATACATCAGTGTAGTGTGATATTAGGTTCTTTTTCTGTTGATCTCTTCTTTAGTATATTAAAAACGTTAACATAGATGTAACATCAAACATTCGATCATACAAATTTACATAGAACGTATATAAGTGCATCAATGACACTTGGGTCTGCCACCATGAGTAGTCATATTTGTGTAACATTTGCCACACTTCTCTCTGTTTCCATACGTATCGAGTGGTACACATTTGCACCTGAGACAACATGTTCTGCATGCTCTAATACATACCTTCGGTCTCCAATGCGAACCACATCTGACATCACGCAACTTCGGGCAACCTGTTCATCTCACTTACTTGTAAAGAGAGTGAGAAGAGTAAGGCGAAGAATAAGAAGAGGGACTTTGAGTTGGAAGACGTTGTTGAAGTTCGTAGATTGCTTTATTGGTGGTCTATAAATAGAACTTGAAGTGAGTGGCTTAGTGCAACGTAGTTTTAACCATTGGTCCCTTTTCATATAATGAATTAATCGTTTCATTCATTTATCTGAAACTGGACATTATAAGTGTCTGAAAATTATGTATAAAACCCACATTTAAGAAAGGTAAAAGAATAAAAAAACAAGCAAAAAAGTAAGCGAAATATAAACGGGTTATCCCCTTCTTCTCTGTCCTTTTTTGTGTATGTCTAGTTGATCTGTTCTCCGATCAAATCCAACCCTACAACCAAGAAAGACAACCCCTGAAACAGCAAGAAGTAGAAGTGAAGACCATGTGCTGACAGAAAGCTCCTTGCAGCTGCGGTTAGAAGCAAGAACGCTAGTGCCAGCTCTTTCTTGAACACCATGTTCCTCTTCTTGATCTTGTTCTTTGGCCTAATCAGCCCTCCAAGGGTCTTCTTCGGGGTTTCTTGTTCCGCAAGATTCATCTCTTGCTCCTTGAGTTTGCTCAGAAGCTCCAAACCTGACTCCGAGTTTCTCCTATGCAATTTCTCTTCCTTTTCAGCAAACGCTAGCAAGTCAGATTCAGATGATCTCCCTGTCTTTTTGGTCACAACCCATTCGTAAGCAGATCCAAGCTGGAACAACCCGGAGATCATGGCGTTGAACTTGGTTATGGACATTGTGTTTTCGAAAAGGAGGTAAGGGATTAAGAAAGGGAAAGATTTAGGTGAGGGGAGAATGTTGAGAAGGGAAATGAAAATGGGAACGTAGCAGATGATCCACAAAGGAAGCTCAGCTTCAGGTATGAACATCGTCAAAGGAAGTATGATGCAAAAGAGTGTGAATGAGTAAAATGGAAGAATAAGCTTCCTTAGAAGAAAGAAGAGGAATATCAGATTTGCCTTCTTCCCTATCGATATCTGCAAAACCAAAATCGAAAACCAAATGTTAATGAATGAAGTCTCAAATTGGTAACTGAAAATAATAACTAATATACAAGTCAATCGATTTATCGCCAATTAGTTTTAAGATGAAACCTCGTGATAGCATGAATTTAACACAAACCATTTGTATATGCTTTGGTCTGAAGATGACCAGTTAAACTGCCTAGACGCCGATTTAAACATTAGTTATGGTTATAGAAATTGAGTTTTGGTTTAATTTACCTTAGATTTTATAATCGAAGGAAGGCATAACCGGAAGAGTTGCATAGGACCAGAGTGCCAACGATGTTGCTGTTTCTTATAAGCTTCATAAGACTCAGGCAACTCGCAAGTGACTTCAACGTCATTGAGGTAAATGAACTTCCAACCGTTGAGATGCGCTCTGACCGCGATGTCCATGTCTTCCACTGTCGTTCTCTCGAGCCACCCACCTGATTCTTCCAATGCTTTGATCCTCCAGACTCCTGCGGTTCCATTGAAACCGAAGAAGTTGAGAAACACTCCGTTCACTTGCTGCTCTACTTCGAAGTGGAAACATAGGTTTATGTTTTGTAGCCTCGTGAGGAGATTCTCGTCTTTGTTCACAAAGGACCACCTTGCTTGGACTAGTCCTAGCTCTGGATTCCCCTGCAAGAAACACAACACAACACACTCTTTTTAGCTTCTTTTATTTTTCTAATCAAAATCTTGATTGTTACACATGCTAACCGCTAATTGTGCATTTTCGTTTGTATATGTTATTTTTCTTTTAAACAATAGTTTTCTAGTTTTTTTACAACTTTCATTAAATATGTAATATGCTAACCATCTTTTATGTTTACAGTTATGCTACTTTTTATTGTTAAAGAAATGATGACATGTGAATATATATAAACAAACGCAAATAAAAATATTTATCATCAAAAATGTAAATGCAAACCATCTTTTATGTTTCCAGTTAACAAAAGAATGGTTAAAATGTCTTTAACATTTGCACCAAAAAAGGGTTAAAATGCTACTTTTCACTTAAAAACACACACTTTCATTTCATGCATAACAATAACACACAACTTATTTCCTAAAATGAATATTATTATACATATGTCGGCTACTTTGAACATGACCCACCGAAAAAGATAGATATAAGAAAACAGAGACAACTGTCGGTGACGAGTATAATTGAAAGATTATCTTCCTATTAAAAAAAAAACAATGTAAAAAGATATTTTCACTGCATCTTCTCTGAAACATCATCGTAAAGTACGAAACTTCAAGAAAGAGATTTTCCTTTTTCAGTATGAATAGATTGTGTGTATGATTGATTACCTTGAAATGAGGAACTGTCTTCTTGAGAAAATCAGGACTTGGCGTGAAATCTGCGTCGAATATGGTAACAAACTCGTAATCTTTAACGTAATCACATGTCATGGCTGACTTGAGATTCCCAGCTTTGTAACCAGTTCTGATCAACCTATGCCTGTAGATTATGTTTACACCTTTCTCTGCCCAAACAGATACTTCTTCCTTGATCAAAAGCTGTAAGTTTGGATCATCTGAATCGTCAAGAACTTGAATCAAGATCCTGTCCTTTGGCCAATCAAGCTGTGCAGCTGCTCCTATTGATTGTTCATACACCTAACAAGAACAGAACAGAACAGTTATAAGAACAGAGTAAAAACAGAGCACAAACAGAGTAAAACAGAGCAAAACAGAGCACAAACAGAGTAAAAACAGAGCAAAACAGAGTATGTTTATAATTTTACCTCTCTTTCATTGCACATTGGGATCTGAATGAGGACCATTGGGAAGTTAGATGCGTCTTCTAAGTCAAGTTCATCGTCTTTGAGCTTTGGTTCGATCTTTTTAAACTTGATCCAGAAGCAGCCGAGACAGAGGACTAACCGATCAAGACTCTGGATCAAGAAGAGGACAGTGCAGAATTTGGAGAGAGTGATGACAATAGGAGCGATATAATCGGAACGAAACGAGAGCCAAGCCATGTAAGACCACTCCACAAGCCCACGAACCTCCCAAGAAGGTCGGTTTATGAGATCGAGATTCCAGTTCTTGTAATAAGCAACGATTTCTATAGACAAAGCAGCTATGGAGATGACAAGACAGGCTTTGATGAATCTGTACATTTGTTTTCCTCTGCTTTTGGGATCTTCTTCTTCGTTTATGTTCTTGGAAGAGAAAGCGATTCGGTTTTTGACTGAAGCGAAGAGCCATGAGAGACAAGAGACGACTCTGTGAGCTTTGAGGAGGAGGAACCATGAGAACTGTTTTGGGCTGATGGATTTTCGTTTGTTGTCAGGGAATAAGGATGGATCTGAGCCGTTGATCTCTAGTAAAGAGAAGTTGTCTGGCTTCTCCATTGTCACTGCTACTGAGTTTGGAGCCATGAATGAAACTTTAAGAGGAGAGAAAGAAAAGAGAGAGAGATTGGTGGATGTGTGGTTGGTACTAAGAAATGTTTGTCATTATAAAGATGAAACAAGGAAGTAGCAAAAAGGATTTGGGTCGTTACTGTTTCATTAATGTTTCCTTAGAAACTGGATCGTTTGTTTTCACAGACAAAACAGTGATCGGATCAGAACTTGAGATACGCTTGCGCAGCTGTGTAACTGAAGAGAGAGAGAGAGAGGGAGACGAGGATCATGTGATGAAGTGAACAACAGGTAATAAAGAGGAGAGAAGAAGAACAAGAGAGTCCTCATTTCTTTGAATTTTCCTCTCTTTTTTATAGGAAAAGTTATTTTTTTCAAAAAAAAAATAGATTTATTTTTGACGGCAGGTATTTTGTTTGTCTGAAAAGTCTAGTGGATCTTATTTTCTGGCAACATATTATTTTCCAGCTTTCATAACTAAAGATCTAATTTACAATACAATAATTTGCCACAAAACAATAGAACAAATCCTTTTTATATATATACCATATATTAAGTTTTGTATTTGAAATTATCACAAGAATCCAAACATTTCAAAACAATGCATATCTTAGGTTTGGAAAAAGTTTCTAAAGATTTTTCAGAAAAGGGTTTTTAAACCTTCAAAAAATATTCATACATCTAATTCTTTATTTTTTTAAAAAATGATTTCTTATATTTGTAGGAATTAAGTCCACGTAAATCTAACGTTTATGGTGTTTGAAATTTTCATTTGGTGGTAATATGGAAAACCAAACAATTTTTTTCTTGAAACTTTTAATTACAACAAATAAATCTTTTGTAAATATAAATAGAAAATTATCAATTATAATTATATATATAGTAAAATATAAAATTGATGAGTACGAAGATTACAAATATATGGCAGATAGATACTATCGTCTTTTATCATATTTAATACATATATATATTTACCAAGTTTATTAGGAATGGAAAAGGAATACAGATAATTTGTATTTTATTGTTATAAAGTTTAAACGTAAACCATTAAAACAAAATCCTTAAGTCCAAAAACTAAACATTGAATCCTAAATCCTACTTAAATTGTCTACTACTTTACTGGGATCCGTACTTAATTTTAGGTTACCATTCAAAAAAAAAAAGTATGAAACTTCACATTTCCATTTTATTTTAGACATAAAAGTTACCTTGAAAAGAAAGACGTGTTAATGTTCCAAAAACAAAAGACGTGTCTGTTTTTTTTTTTAGGAAACTTTATATCTCTTTCCCCATAATTTCTATTTTTCTTTTATTTGCTGAGTGGGTAAAAATACTTTAGAATATGCAATCATTAAACCATGTGGATACATGCATATTAGGGGGGGGGGGGAACTGATTTGAAAACACAAGAAAAATAAGATGATTCCAAGAAAAGCCCAAAATAAATGTGGATGATTGGTAAGGAATTCAAGGATGACAACTTGGTCCAGCGAAGACCATATCAAACTTATTAAAATGTAATTAGATCAACTTTAGTAGTACAAATTAAATTAATGTTAGTATTGCTTTTGATTTAAAGTAGACTAATGGAGAACGCAGTTATGTTGTCCCCTTCACTTGGCTTCCAACTTCTTTCAGACAATATAATAATTATCATGGTTCACAGTGTTAAATGTATCCGCTTAGTGTAGCCCACTGATTGGGATAATTTTTTCTGTTAATTTGTCATTATTTATTTACAGACGTAAGAATGTTATTACCTTCAATGAAAATAAAAAGAGTAAAATTAAAGTCGCTATTTTCAAGTATATTATAAGAAAAAGACAGTAACTGCTACACAAGTTATTTTCAAGAATGAAAGAAAAGCACATGGGTAGTTTCTATTTTGCGTCCATAAACTATTAGAAGTATATTAAAACGTACTATTTATTTTGTATGATCATATTAAAATAAATCTATCACAATAATGATCAAAATACTGAAATAAACGGTGGATAAATATTGAAATTAACGAGTTTGACTTTGGATGGAATGTACTACTATTAAACTTGCAAAACAGCTACACAAGTTATAAAACTCACGTGTTTATATTCACTTAATATTAGTCTCTTATGACATGCTTATATGGTAGTTATATATTGACCAGATTCAATTAGCAGTTGGCCTAAAACGCGCGTTATAGCTGGTAAATAGTGATACTTCACATTCAAAATTATATTATTTTGAATATATTGCTCAATTTTATTTGGCAACATTTATAATATTACCTACAGGACTAAACTAATACTAGGCATTACTGGAGAATCTCATTTTTCAATAATTATTAGTTTTCTTGCTGATTGGGATTCCTTCCACTTAGCATTTATTAGGTTTAAATTTCTTAATTTCGTGGCCAACAAAAACTATTTTTTAAAATTGTATGTGCTATGTTATACTGTAATGTTAATATATTTGTCATTAGTAGAGGCACCTGCTGTCCCCTCAGCAGTCTCACTGAAGTAAGGTCTAATTTTATAGCTTCTATTCTCAATCATATATTCATTTTGGTATTTACATTGCTTATTATAAATAAGTTTGGTCAATAATGTAATAAAGCAATCAGTGATCGATGTTTCTAAGATTTTTCAGATGCAATCGGTGGTGTTCTGTGTTTTAAATTATTGAATTCTTATGTTCCATCATAACAAATATGTTTTGATTGGTCAATTTCATCAATCAAGCAATATTTTAACTGCTTAGAAGTCAAATTAGGGTATTTTCTCTATTGTTTTCCCCCATAAACATACAATATATATATATGGAAAGTCTCGACCATCTCTATGATCTCCATCCCTAGAACCTCGGGCATCACCAGATCTCGATTTCTTGAGTGATCGTTAGTTTCAGTTGTTTACTTCTTTAGTAAATGTTCAAAATTATTTTATATTAGTAGGCTTTCAGACAGTGGGATCCAAGATCAAGTAACGTAGAGCCAATTATGCCCCTTTTAGTATTTCTTAAGAGTTGAAGTAAATTACGAATATCCAAATAAATTGGTGAATGTTTCGGTTAATCTTTTGCGTAATACATTTAACATTTTTAAAAATACATTCAAATCACCTTCGATGGACGTTAGAATAAACTCGTACGTGTATGTTTTGTGTGCGTTAACACCATCTCTTGTCATATTATTTGTCATGATTCTAATAGTAGAAAATAAAAACCAGCAAAAAACAGAAACGACTAGTACATGTAAGAAGAACAATGTGTGGTTTTATTACTACTAGTTTTGGACTCTAAAGAAACATATGGGTCATTGGCACTTCATGTGGCTGTATGTGAGTGTGTCCTAGCAACCAAGCAAGTGCAAAATCAAGGAGATATTGAAAAGATAAGCCAAAGTGAACATGGGACATGTCTTCAACTCTTAAGCTAATGTTTTTATTTTTTGTTAATTTTCATTGGCATTGTAACATGTGAAATTGTACTACAACATGTGGTTTGGCCTCTCTGGCCATGATTGTATAATAATGTGTACATATATTAGATATATATTTCAATTTCAATTTTTTTTTTTTTTGCTTTCCTTGATTCTGTTAATTGGACTTGGGATTTCACAATAAAATCTCCCGGGTTCTCATAATCTAGCTATACTATATACCACATATATATCATAATAATGGGATCTGCATTGTGGTTATATTTGCAACATAATCATCTACTTAGTCAATGATCTAATATTTTATTCAGAAAAATTCTTGCTAGATCAAAGAAGGTTAGTATCAGCGGTCGTCTACTAGCAAATACAATTTCTACTTTTTGTTATGATTGTTCAAACTTTGTTTTTAAGGAACACTATATGATATGCCAAATGAAATTCAATAGGTTTCTCGTAGTAACTCACAACAAAAACAAAAAAAATTGCGAACCGAACCCTGATTTACAACTTGAAGTGGTTATATTGTTCCAAATGCGACTGCCGCATTAATATAACCACGTCCTAATCAAAATACAGGATATCTCTTATTTGGTCCAAAAGTATAAATGTTTAATATTCAATCACAAAAACAAACAAATGTGTGATGTTTACAATAGATGATACACATAAAAAAGTTATGTCTGCTTCTTTTTATTATTGATATAAAGTGATTTGTACTATCGGAATAATCATAGATAGATAAACCTCTCAATTCTTTTTTTAATAATCTCGGTTAAATTACTGGATTGAAATCAATAGCTGAATAGGTCAAATAGATTAAAAACCTTTAAAACGTCCGTTAACAGAAATGTCAATCTAACCACCGTACAGTATAGAGGAAAAGATCATTGAGAAAGACCGGAAAGGCTTGAGTGTTCTCGTTAGGTATGCCCGTGTTCTTGTTAGGTATGCCCGTCCTTGAGTGCAAGGTGGTGCTCTCCTCTCCTGTTGTGGTCTTTCTCTTCTTTGTTTTAGCGTAAGTGATAATCTTTGTTGTTGTTTTTATTCTTGGTTCCGAGGGGTGTTGTTTTACCTCGTCGGCTTTTGGTTCCGGAAAAGCTATGTTCCTTTGTCGGCTTTGTGTAAGGCACGGTTATTTCATTATTAATCCAACAGATGACAAAAAAAAAAAAAACCACCGTACAGTATAACGAAAACACAACACAAGTAATGCCTACTTGCAATACAAGATTTTGAAATATCGAAGGACAATATTGTTTTCACAATTTTGAAATAGTAATAGTTATATTTGATTTATATAGTTTTGGTTATACAATGAATTAACTATTTAGTAACAATAAAAATAATTACCTATCTAATAAAAAAATTGTCTGGAAAATTACACTCTAAAACACATTTTGACTAATTACACTTTAAACCACATTACACTTTCACACTATTTTTTCTTGTCAATTTTCTTTATAGCCTCTAACTATTAATTAATTCATCCTTCTTATGTTACCCTCTTTCCTCAACAAATGTTTATAAATATCTACTGAAGACTAAACATCTTTTGAGTTTGATTTTTGATTAGAAATTAAATATACTTTTTGTCGATTCGAAGAAGGGTTGAGAACTTCTTAAATCGGATGAAAAATCTACCATTCTCTATCTCTACCATGAATCAATTTTTTTTATTGATTTCAAATATTATTGATTATATAGGTGTAAGTAATAAAAATGTATATGCAATTCAATTATTATTTTTTTAATATGGGTGAAAAAGTATCAAATGACATTAAAAATTTATCAAAATTCTCTATACCCATACTGGTTTTATCAGTTTTGGCGATTTATTTAATTAGATAATACAGTCTTCTTTTTTTTTTTGTAACACAAATAATACAGTCTTCAACCTTCGGTTCAGCGTCTTATTCGGCTTAGCCAGCCCTTGCGTGAAGGCCATGTTAGACTTGTCAGTTGAATCAAATCCACAAATATCAATCCCTTCTCCCTCGCAGTTGGCGACTTTTGTCTTTTTATATTTTTGTCTTTTTCCACAAGTTTTGTCTTTTCTACAAGTTTTTAACCTTTTTGAGTTAAATTCTCCAGGATTACTCCAGCAACATTTAAAACCCTTGTAGTACAATTGTACTCCAGGTATATTGTAGATCTAGTTTCCATAAATGGAAGCTCTTTCCGATGTTAAAAATGAAAAGTAATATAGCAAAAAAAAAAAAAAAAAATTATATAGCAAGACTTGCTTTGTAGGCTTAAACAAATAAAGATGCGTTATGAACCACTGGATCCAGTTTGAGCATTAGATTCATTTAATGGGTCAAGGCCCATTTAAAGTTTTGTTTACAAGAAAGTTTATTTTCAAAAGTATAGTCGATTTTGCTTGAGCAGGAAGAAACTCCAAAGGATATCTACACGGATGGAGAAGACATAAACAGGATATGAATTGATTCTCAACTGATGATGAGTACGTAAATTAATCAGTTTAAAAATAAATAAAAAATATCATTCAGAAAATTTTATATTATATTAATTAGACTTGATTCCTAAAATTAAATATCACTTTTGCATCTTCAAATAAATTAAGAAGACATTCACATATGAAACTTTCACATACACATATATATAGGATAGCTATCTTGACTAGTAAGTAGATGGTACTTAGACATGCTCGTCGTTCTTGTAACTTTCCAAGAGAGGAGCCTTCTGTGAACCTGATGGAGAATCAAGTTCAGCTTCATTGATGGCATCCTCGTTGTTAGCCTTGTTGTCATCTTCGACCATTGCCACTTCCTTAGCTTTGCCCCACATCACAGTGTAAAACCCCGTCGTTATTACCGTTGCCCCGATCAAGCTGAGATCAACAACATTCAAGCACATAATAATGGAACCAAAAGAGTGAGTTAAGTAGAAAATAAAATGAAATATTGACACATTATAACCTTTTGTGTTGGTTATATTATATGACTTGGAAATATGCATTTTTAACCCTTTTTATAACCTTAAGCTCAAACTAATCTTAGATTCACTAATTACTATATAAATTCCGCAATGACATCAAGACCATGCCTTATTGGTAAATTACCTGCCAATGTAGAGAGAATCCTTGAGGAAGATTACTCCCATTGCAACGGCAATCGCAATCGACAGAGGCTTGAACATTGCTACAAATAAAGGCCCCTTGATCCGCAACGCCCACGTATGGATTGTATTGTTTATGCAAGATCCAAAAACTCCCTAAACATAAATATATTATCAAGAACAATTAAAAAAAAAGAGCATTATTAATCACTATTTGCATTCAAAGTGGTGTTAGTACTAAAAACACATGAATAAGTAGTAGTTATATGTTCTCACCGAGCAAACGATTGAAACTAAAGCTATATTTGGTTTTATCTTCCATGCACTCAACTCACTCCCTTCAGTGAACAAAGTGACAAGCCCGGTCCAAAAGCTCACACCTAAGCTATAGTAACAAACAACGGTGAACTCGGATGGATACTCTCTCATGATTTGAGTCTACAAAAAAAAAAATATTAAGATCATAAGATGTATAAACAAAAACATACTATTATATATGCAAATAGAGTTGATTAAAGTCGAGACCTGGACAATGTACCACAAAGGAACCATGAAATACTCTACGGAAAGGAACGCAGCGCCAATGATCCAGTTATGGTTTGTGGACTGTGATCTCAAAGAAATGGACGGTGGTGACATAGCAATCACCACAGGTCCATTGTAAAGAGTCACTATAAAAGCTCCTCCAATGGAAACTACAGTTCCTAACATTTTAGCCACACTACTTGTTCTCTTGAATGATACACTCTCCATCCTACAACCAAACTCTAAAAGTATTTATAAAGGCCCAAATACGCTTGATGGGCCCAGTGGTAGTTTAGGAAACTGATAGTGTAAAAGGAATAATATATAAAATAAGGATAAACAACCTGAAAAGGATGGCGAGCAAGAAGGTGAACGCAGGAGTGAGGTTGCTGATCGCAGAAGCAAGTGTTGGAGAGCTATAATTAATTCCTGTGTACCCCATTATGTTTGAGCAGCATCTATATTATTTTAACACGATTTCGTATTAACTTTCATATAATAAAATAATAGATTTCGATTATTACGAAGATGAAAGCAACCCCTTCCAAAATAGTACTAAAATAATTTGTTAGAAAGGGACACAACAAAATAAAATGGTGTTAGACTTAAGCATGAAAACGTTTGCTATGATTAAATGGATAAATAAGAATATATTTAAGTATTTTAAAACGATTTTATTTTATTTATCTATATAACTAAATAATAGATTCCATCATGAAAAAACCCTCTAAAAATAAAATAATTCACAATAAAGAAAAAAGAGACAAAAGTATAGGGTTAGATTTGATTGTTTTTATAATTTCTGCGTCACAAAAAAAAAGTATAGGGTTAGATTTTTGCCGAACAGTTGCAGCTTTTGGAAGCAACTTTAAGCCAAGTGTCTTTAAGATTGGGTAAGAAAAATCTGAGAGTTTTCAAGAACTCTGATGCAAACGAGTTCTTGATTTCAGGCTCTTACCCGTTCAGACATAGATGTTTTGCTTTAAAGCTGAAAAATTTGGAGAGATGAAACTTTACCCAATTAACCCTAGAACCACGATTTTGTAGAGAATTGAGAAATTCATTGGTGGAAGAGTTCTTGATCTGTCAAATTAACAAGAACCCATCACTCTCTGTTTCAAGAAGAACACTTTAGCTCAAATTCGTAAGGGAGAAAGAGATGAACCCTAACCTGGAGGAGAAGAAGATAGAAGGAAGGAGAAGAATAGCAGCAAGACCGTAGGAGTAAACGATGAAGACATGGAAGTTCATGCCTTGCAAAGTCGCTGCCTTGAACAGAGTGTTTAAGCCGACGTTAGCACATTCCATTATTACCAGCGCCATTACCGGCAACACCTCTCTCTGAAAGTATTTTCGCGCCATCTCCTCTCTCTCTCTACTTTCTCTTCCGCTCTCTGTTACTTGTGTAGATGTGGAGATTCGAAGAAGTGTTTTTTTTTTCTTAAACGAAGTGAATATGTAAAGATGAGAAAACAGAGTTGTTCTGTTTTCAGGGGAAGACAAGAAGAAAAATACTAATAGTGTGTTTGAGTGGGTGAAAGCTAGATTTTCAGCAGATGTGTATTGTGTACGCACACTTGTAAAAGATAGTAAAGCAGAAAAAAGAAAAAAAAATACCATGTCACATGTATTTTCTGTACTTTTTTTTTATTTTTGTCCAAATATTTAGCCCACTAATTTAAAATTGTATTTCTGTCCATAGCTTAAGTTCATTTTCTTATATAAAAATGTATTGACTGTTGAGTAATACAAGCCTTGAGATGGTCATCTTTTATGTATCGTGTATGGATAAGTTTCAAATTCCAGTATATATAAATTATTACTGGCCTGTGGATTAACTATTTCAGAAATTATAAACACTTCCCATCTCTCTTTAATTTTACAACTACTTGTATTCAAATATTGAAGTTGATTTGTTGAGCTATAAATGCATTTTAACTTTAATTTTTTATCTACAACTTTTAAAATTACCAATCATACTTTAAGTCAATTTCTAAAATTAGACCAAAAGAATAAAAATAGCTGTAAAACTCTTATTTACTAAAACAATATTTTCTATGCTGTATAAAAAATATACTGTACAAAATTTTACAGACAAAATTATACAGTACAAAATTTAATGCTACATCATAACTAATCATCCTCCTTATTAGCAGATAAGTACATTATTTCAGTTTTACATATTAGTACATCTTAAATCTTCAATGTATATCTTAATAATATATATGTTTTCCAATACTACACGAAATGGTATGAATTGTTAAGCAAAAAAAAGATAGTATTAGACGATTGAATAATGACAAGTGATTTACAAATATCATTAAGAAATGGTAGATTAGCTAGAAACGTAACCATTATCATGATTTATAACGAAAGTAACGGTATATGGTTATCCCTTACCGATGTGGACTTGTGTTAAAGTGTTATAACCAACATAACATTATATGATCTTGTATCATTATCACGAAAAACAGTCCAGTCCTAACGAATTGTCTATGTTATAATTCAACACGAAAACACATGGTTTAGGCCGTTAGTCTATAATGTATGCGTGCATCTTCCACACGCCATAAAATAAAACCTACTTAATTAGCTTATTAAAAGTCAATCTAGTATATAAAAAAATAGTGTTCTAAATGAAAACTGGAAGCTGAAATACAAGGAGAACATGAAATGAAAAGAATAACTATAGACATAATAATGAATTGTCTTCATGAATTTGTTTATTTAATTTTAGATATTTTATGTACTATGTTTTGTAAAATATACTTTAGTTGATTAATGGATTTCACATTTTCGCCACAGGAAAAAATTTACAATGATAATCCAAACTAAAATTGTCATTATTCTGACCAAACTATATACAAGAAGTAACATTTTGGTATGACTTTTACGTCAGCAATATAGGAAAATAACAAAATAAAAAAGAAAACAATACAGTAGTCGTGATACGCTTGTGTGCTGTGTGAATCAACTTAATAAAAAACTAAGGCGTAAAATACCAATTAGTGATAGGACTTTTTGCCCCACAAGTAATTTACGAATACGAAACCTTTTAATAATAGATAATGGAAAACGATGTCAAAAACAAAAGGGGTAATAGAAAACAACCTTTCACAAAATTAAATACAATACACATTATTGCAAACTATCTTTCTTATTCCATTCTAGGCTTTCTAGCCACTAGATAAGAGCATGTAAAATTCTTAAGGAATAGCCTATTAATGATAACAATGTTAAATGATCGTTATGATGATGATGACATTGCGAGAAAGAGAAAACGTAGCATTGTAAAAAGAAAGAAATCTCTACAAAAGCCCAAAAAAACAAAAAGAACAAAAAAAAATTGCAAGAATATAATGAAAAATTTACACAGTTTGTTTAGAAACTATCCAGCATCCTGTGAGGAACAGGAGAAGTGATGACCTGCAAGATCTGAACAATCTCTGCCATTGTAGGCCGATTTGAAGGTATATGAGAAGTACATACAAGAGCAAGTTTCACAACAGGCAAAACCTCATCCTCAGAGTATTCTTCTTCCATGGCAGGATCAATACACTCCAACACATTCCCTTGTTCCAACATAACCCTAACATGGTCGCTAAGTATCACAAAGCTGTCTTCACCGCACTCCACGGGTCTCCGACCAGTCACGAGTTCAAGTATCAAAACCCCAAACCCGTAAACATCGCATTTCTCATTGACCCTTAAGTTCTGACACTCTAATTCAGGCGCTATGTAACCTAAAGTGTTCTGAAACCTGTTGTTGTTCATCGTGTTCCCGTCTTGTGTTAGAAGACGAGATAGTCCAAAGTCAGAGACTTTAGGGTTGTATTTTTCGTCGAGGAGGATGTTTGTCGGTTTCAGGTTGAAGTGGACGGTTGTTGGACGGAATGTGTGGTGGAGATAAGCAAGTCCTTTGGCTGTACCGAGGATGATTCTGAACCTTGCGTCCCAAGAAAGAGGCGGTGTTGAGGGTTCTCTTTCGTGTAACTTGGAATGCAAGTTTCCATTAGGGAAGTATTCTGATACCAGAAGCTGCATATCAGGTGTCCAGTAATACCCTTTGATCAAGACTAGATTAGGGTGCTTCGCCTTCGCCAAGATCCGGACTTCTCGATCAAAATCTTCTAGGTTTTCGATAATCGGGGATGGGACAAGTTTCTTGACTGCCACGTTACTCCCCTGTTCACCCAATGGTGCCTTGTAGACTGTTCCAAAGACCCCTTCACCTATTCTTGAAGCTTTATTAAGAAGAGACTCAGGATTTCTAGCAAACTCTTGAGAGGAAGATGATGACCGCGATGTTCTTGAGTTTAGCATAACAAGTTTCCCAGCCACTAAGCTTCTTCCCGATCTAGAAGACCCTGAAAAAATGCTCTCCAACGCGTTGTCTACAAGCACAAGTTTTCTTCTCACCGATGCATTAAGCAGCGTTACGATTATGACTCCAAAAAAGATGAGTATAGTTGCTGATATAGCTACAACAACTGAAACACTAAGGAACATTCCATTGTGGTACTTGCTGGAGCCATTGCTTGCTCGGTTTCCATGCATTTCCTCATTGTTATTCCTCTTGCCATAGGAGTTCGGATCGATGACAATAGGCTTTGAAACATTCATCCTGCAAGGTCCCCTCAGCAATGGTGAACATATGCCTAAGTTTCCTTGAAGAGCACTCTGGTCTAAGCTCTGGAACACACCTCCATTAGGTAACCTTCCAATGAGTCGGTTAAACGATATGTTAACCAATATCAGATTTTGCAGACCCCCAAGCTCTTTTGGTATTTCACCACTAAGCTTATTGGCTTCTAGCTTTAGAATCTTAAGGTCTTGTAACTTTGAAAGTAACTTGGGAATTGAACCGGTAAGATTGTTATGAGACAAACTCCTACAAAAAAGAAATTTATAATCATTAGGGGAAACGATTTGCAAATAAGGTTACTCAAAATAGAGACTTACAATGATTTAAGAGAAGAGCAGTTTCCAATTGCTTCCGGTATAGAACCGGTTAGTGAGTTACCATCCAATTGAAGGATCTGTAGACTCTGAGACTCACAAATATCATCTGGAACCGAACCAATCAACGCGTTGTTCCTGAGATCCAACACTGTCAGGTTCTGTAGGAACTCAATTTCTGGAGGAACTCTTGTGTTGAAACTGTTCCATGACAAGTTTAAGTATCTCAAGTTGCTGAATTTCCCTACTTCACCGGGTATTTTACCAGTGAGACTATTGCACGAAAGATCAAGTGTTACTAGTGACTCAAAGAGTTTACTTGAGCCTCTTGGAATCGAACCGGTTAAACCGTTGCCTGAAAAATCTATTTCTTGCAAACCAAGATTGAATAAACCATCTGGAATGTTACCAACAAAGCCATTCCCTTTGAGCTGAACACTCACAAGCTCTTTACAGGACTCCAAAGATTCCGGAATCTCGCCGGAGAGTTTGTTCTCAGACAAGATTAGATCCTTTAGAGACCTCAAGCTACCAATTGAAGAAGGAAGGGATCCGGTTAACTCGTTTTTGGAGAGATCCAAGTGTACTAAACCGGTCATGTCACCAATCCATGCCGGAAAGCCACCAGAGAGCAAGTTCATGGACAAATCTAAATGGTTCAAAGATGTCAGCCTCTGAAAAGTTGTCGGAAGCTCGCCGGAGAAACGGTTGAAACTCAAATCAATTCTGTTTAAATGAGGACAGAGTCCAATATCTGAAGGCAATGATCCTGAGAACTGGTTCCCTTGTAGCTGCAACACTTTCAAGGTATGCAGAGAGTGTATCCCCAAAGGTAATGTTCCAGAGAGAGTGTTGAACGATAGATCTAACGTTCTTAGCCTCTCTAGCTTCCAGAATCCAGAGACGAAACTAGGGCTTCTGGTAAAACGGTTGCTTGAGAGGTTGAGACTGTTCAAAACAGAGCATCGAAACAGAGTACTTGGTATTTGACCTTCGAGATGGTTGTGAGACAGAGAAAGATACGTAAGAGAAGAACAGTTGCTGAAGAGACCATCAGAGAGTGTACCGGAGAAGGAGTTTCCGGTTAAGTCTAGGTATTTGGTTGACCGGAGAGAAGATGGGATTTGACCGGAGAGATTGTTGTGGCTAAGATCAAGCTTCTGGAGATTGTTGTTGTTTGCGAGAGCCATGATGTTTCCGGTGAAGTTGTTGTTGGAGAGTGAGAGTGTCTTTAGATGCTGAAGCTTTTGGATCCCACGACCGATTTTTCCGGTTAATCCTAAACCGGAGAGGGAGAGCTCGGTGACTCTAGATGTTTTGGGGTTGCATTTGACGTAGCTCCATGAGCAGGGTGAGACATCGTCTTCGTTCCAAGACTCGAGGAGTGAAGATGGGTCGTGGAGGTCTGATTTGAAGACGATCAGACCCAAAACGTCGTCGTTTAGTTGGATTGAGTCAGTATCGCCATTGATGAGTAATATCAATGTCAATGCAAGAAACAGAGTAACTGAGATAGCTTTTCTTTTGTGATCGCCCATGACAATGGATTCTATAAATCTGTCTTGAGGGGGTAAGAGATGGAGAGAGTTATGACATTTTGAAGATGGAGAGAAGAGATGAGTTGAGGTTTTGTGCCAATGGGAAGAAACTCGAAGTGTTTGTGGGTGTAAGAATCTGAAGTTAGCTAGAAGAAGACAACAACTAGATCGAGTTATGCATATGGTCCTAAGGCCAAATGGACCACATGTTCTACACCGGTCTAACCAAAAATGTCCGGTTTATTCGATTTTCTCCCAAAAGATTTGTCTTCACGTGTTAAATGGTTTAATGAAAATAACTCATAACTAACTAAGAGTTTCACTAACTAATAGCATGATGTTACGAGGCTTTAGGTGGTAGTTTTTTTTTTTTTTTTTGAACTTAGGTGGTAGTTGTTTTGAACTTAGATCATTATAGTTAAATCCCTGTACTGCAACCATTCATATCGTTATGTGAAGTAAGGAACTAAGGATACACAATTGCCCCGGTTTGCACGTAATAATAATAGAGTAGAAAGTTATATCACGAGAAAAGGAAGAGATGAGATAAAATCATTACAAGGGTATGGTCATTAGAGATAGAGACCTATGAATTTGAGAATCCAAATAAATTGTGATCAAAGAAAAAGGAAAGAAGAAAAGAACAAACATAGGGTTTGGTGCTATTTGAACAAAAAGGACTCGTGACTGACAATGTTATGTGTAAAGTCCACCGCAGAATTAGCTTATCTGTCTTTTTGTCTCTGTACTTCTCTCCCTCTCTCTCACTTAGATTCAAACTACGCTCTTTGATATTAACCATATTATTATCATTATTAACTAAGGGAGATTGATTTGTTTCTTGATTAGAGACAATGTTGTGATTGTCTTTAGTTTGGTTACTTACTGTTTTCATTAGACAACAACAATTGCAATGTATATATAAAATAGAGAGAAACAACGAAAAATTATTTACAGGGAGAAACCTAAAAAGTCATCGCCATTAGCACTATAAAACCAAATATCAAATTTTTCGTTCCAAACGTTTTTATTAAAATTTAACTAAAACCGTCATAAAACGTTAATTGGTGTATATATTTATGTGTAAATTAATTTTAATGACAATCACGATAATATTCACAATATGTGGAGGTGCATACGTGTTTCTTTTGTAATTTTGCTTTTCAATATTTTATTTATTTACTATTTTATAATTGCATTCCATTCTATTTTATAGTTTCCACGATTCCATCGTTGAGCAATAATGAAACCAAACAGCGCCAAACAGATATTGAAGATGGGAGCTGGTGTCGGATTCTTGGAGATGGAGCATGTTCTCAAATCTTGGTCGTTTTTCAATAATTATTGTCTTTACATCTTTTAAGATATTCTTCCTGCCAATACCGTCTTGTTACAGAGCGAAAGGATCATTTTTTTCAGGTGATAATATTTGAAACTTCAAATTACGGTGGCAAGTTAGTGCAGGGACAAAAAATGAACTAAACCGAAATATTTAAAATAAGAACCATATTAAAAAATTTAAATACCAAATATTTCTATATATTTACATCTGAAGTAACTGAATTAAAATTAAATTGAAAACCCAACATGTACTTAAATATATAAAATTATTAATTATATATAATATAATTAAATTATTATAAAGTATTTGAACTACACGAAAATATTTGAAAGATTTATCTAAACTAATTCAAAATATCCAATTTTTTATCGGAATCATTTTAATTATTCAATATTTTACCAAAATTTTTCATATTTAATGTGAATTATCTAAAATAACCGAATATGAATTATAACCAAATAATAATCGATTTTTCGGGTATTTTTATTTTTTTTGTTTGTGAATATATAGATAAATATATAATTATCATATGTATATGTATATATTTATGTGTGTATGTGTTTATAGACAAAAAAAAAAGCAACAAGTAATTAGTAAATAAGTTTTTAGAAATAATTAATAAGAGCAGCAATGCATTATTACAAGTACAAGAACAATATCCGCATCTAACACGACATACTATAAAATTTAGATACTATTAGAAATGAGAAATAATTCTTATTCGACGTCACGCTACTTGATTCGAAAAGAGTTTTGCGTGTAGTAGTTATGAGAGATTATTCAAATTAGCCCCATAGTTTTAGGAATTAATTAAGCGAGTGAGTCCAAGCACCAGCAATAGTAGTCGGAGCGAGAGACGGAGAGCAATTCATCAGCAGACATCCTCTCGACCGCGCTTTGTCTCCAAGCCACCTGATTGCTACGGTTCTGCGCGTCGGCGGCTAAAGGATAAGCTTCAATCTTGTGTTTCTGATATCTCATTCTCGTGTAGAGCCTCATCGTCGCTACACAATCTTCGTATGGGTCTTGTATACCAACATGAACATCATACCTATAAGCACACCAATAACCATCATTAGTATATAATCTTGGACATTAGATAATGAGTCTAATTGATCTCAAGTGTTTTAGATTACTTATTCGGTGATTAGACAAAAACATATACTATATATGGAACATATGATCAGACGCATACACACTGATTCCTAGTATTTTAAATACAAAAGCTGTGTACTACTTGAACAATTTGTGATTGGCAGAAAAGAAAATTAAATAAATAGGTTGATGAATTCGATTTGGAAGAAAACTTTACGCTAATCATCTCGTGTACAATAAAAATGTCTAACCATGTAAAGTCTTTGATTTTTTGTTGGATAGAATAGTACTCATACAATCTATACGATAAATGTATGCATATGTGTGTACATATCGAAATGAGTAAATTTAAAACATGTGAATCTTTCACGTTTTGAACCCCTCTCTTCCTTATAACTTTAAGCCCATAGAAAGCATCCATACCCATAGCATCTAATAATATATTATTTGATAATATTTATTTATTTTTGACAAATTATTTGATAATATTTGCTTCACATATGTATCAATATACGTAACGTATGCACGCATCTATATTCACTTTCCAAACTAATATGCTAGACTCAAATTAAAGTACTATTATAAAATATTAAAACAAAACTAGATATATTACCCGAGGTAGGCTTGGGTTAAGTACTTGAGAGAATTGCTCAGCTTGCTTGTTTTCATCAATGGAGGGTATTTTGCAGTATCCCTACATACACCAATATATATAAAATGATATAGAAATTCCACGATATCTAACAAGGTCACATAAAAATATAGGTTATATTGAAAGAAATATAGTTATGTATGTATCCTCTTTTATCTTTTTCTTTATGGAAATGTTACCTCATCATGGAAGAAGGATATTCAAGTTGAAGGCGGTCAAGATCGTGATCGAGCCCATGTCCCACGAGAATTCTCCCTCTACCACCTCTTGGACGAATCTTCCACATGGGTTCTCCATTACAAAGAAAGTCTTGGATCTTTCTTTGAGCATGTTTCAACGGCATTGCGTCCCTTAGATTCTCCGCATGTATCCCTGTCGTCCCGTACCTATAGTTCGTCACGACCATGGACGGTTTCACGTACGTGTGGAACACAACGTTGTCACTCTCATCAGTTATACAGACCCTTGCGCATAGATCCAAAGACCCGTCGCTTCCTCCTCCTACCATCTTGCAAGAGAGTGCAACCACTTTTGGAGATCGCGAGGACGTGTAGTCGATCATGGCCTTATCTCTTAGGCCTAAGGCCGCCATACGAGTCACCAATCCCTACAAATAGAAAGCATATGATATATGTAAATAGAAGTACTGAGACAAGGACAATAAGAATTTTACATCAAAAAAAAAGAAAAAAGAAAAAAAGAAGAATTTTACATCATTGACGCTCGAGAATTGGCATCTCTCTTGATGGATCCTACGAGCGTTGGAGCTTTCGAGGATCATCATGCAGAATCTGCATCCGCGAAGGCTAAAAATGTTCTTGCATTCTTGTTTTGGCAATGGTCCTATTGACATTAATTACAAAGCTAAAGGTAAATATACTAATGCATAGTGTATTTATAAAACGATATATTATACTATATATATATTCTTATTTACCTATGAGATGTTCGCGGAGGGACTCAAAAGATCGGCAATGTTTCTTGCAAACGCCACAAGTTGGCTCATGACCGGAGTGATAAGAGATCTTCATGTGCTCCACTAAATGTTCCATCTTGTTGAATTGCCTATAACAAGCAGCGCACTTGTTCCTGCACGTGTACATATATAAGTATATAATTTAGCTTAACAACTTCAGTTTAATTTTTAGTTTTTAGTTTATACAAAAAAACTTTTTGTTTTCATCAATTTATCATATATATAATTTGAGTATGATATCGCATGCACTCCATGAGTCTTCCTTTTGGATATTATATTAAATCGCTTGATATAACTCGCGTAGCATGAAAAAAATGGTTTACCTTAGGGTTTCCGATGATTCCATAGATGATCTGTAATCCATGGTACTTATCGGAAAATGCCAACAAAAAAAAACCTAACGACTTGAGAGTTATTTGTTATTTGTTTTTGTATTATAGCTGTGTGTGAAGAATGGAGAAGGTGTGAGAAGGTATTTATAGATGAATATGTAGAAGAAGGAAAAGAAAAGCAAAGCTGACCATTCTCATTCTCATATACGACTTTTTAGATTTTTGATAAGATTATTACGAGCACTGACAAACACAAATTGAAATAGATGCCTTAATACGGTGGGGTCGCTTCTCATGGTAAAAAAAAAGAATCACAATTTTAATTCTCTTGTGTTCTGGACGATAACGAAGATGGTTCTAGCATATATGTGCACGTGTGTGTGAGCTTTGATGCCTATCGAGTTTCTAAACAAGAACAGCTCAATGGGTAACTAAGCGAACGCCAAGTATTTGCATGGAACAAAACATAGTACTAATGAAGAACATTTAGTAATTCTAGCTATATCAACTCAAACATTAGAAAAAATGAAGTATTAATCTTTTGAAAATGTAGCAAGCATACTGTTGAGAAACACTAAATTGTACTACTAAGAACACCCTAATCCGCCCCGCATGATTGTGGTCAAACTGTAGACGAGATTCTAAACTTGTTAAAATACATTTTCGGGATTCGAATCTCTATTAAGAAAATCACAGTTACATTGGAAGATTGGGTTTTGAATTTGGTCGATGCAATTTACCTGGTAGTTCTGCTAACAGGTGATCCGACTATTTTCTTATATTAGTTGGAAAATATTCTAAAATTAGATCTGCCAGTATGGTAATCCATCAAAAAGATTATTTTATAGTAATAAATGCATGCATTCCTACCTGAATTAACTGATCAAACAACTGATAAAATTTATCAAAATAAAATAATAAAATAATATAAAAAAGTTAGCAAAATTCTAGTCAAAGCTTGCAATTTAAAAGCAATCCCAACAGTTAAATATCTATGTGGGTTCCTTAATAATAATAAAATTCTTTAATTTAATCTTGTATTTATATCTAAAAGAAAAAATTAATTTCAGTGAGAGTTGTTTTCAAATAAGAGATTCTAAAAAAATGTTTAAAGGCTTTATACTGTATATTTTCTCATTTTTTAAAATATAAGATGTTTTTTTTAGAAATCACCGATGTAGATGACCAAATAAACATTTTTCGTGTTCTATGAAATTTTCCCTTCTCTGATCAATATCTTTCTATTTTTGCCGCAGCAAAGTTTTGAATGCTTAATGTACATCCTTTTCGTTGTCGTGTGTGTGGGAATTTCGTTAGAAACAACCATGCAGGTTTATAATTAAGACAATAATAATTTTTCTATATACAATGAAAATGCCGTTAAATAAAGTCTTACCAGAAATCATTAGTTCAACTGATCATGATTATTGTGTTAGAAAATCCTCAATTTGAGTAATTGCTGGAACAAGATTATTAAATTAATATTAAATGTTGTGATTTTGGTATAAGAAGATTATGAACTTCAACCTAAATTTCTTGATATTCAAAAATAAATAATTTTTTTTTTCAAAAATAAATAATTAATAATAATTGTTTCTTTATTTATTTCTCTAGATATGATAACACATGTTTTAAACTCTAATTGTTTCTTTATTTATTTCTCTAGAGGATGGCATTCTTGAGGTTTAAAGTTTCTGGAACATACACCTAGGTGACCACCGTTTGACCGATCAATGGGCCAAGTCTAAGATTCTAAATTATAGTGTTTGATCCAAAAGGTTCCAAATTCTTATAAAGTTATTAGTGTTGGGCAAATTTGTGTGAAAGAACGAAAAGATAATGGTCCTTTGGTATCAGACCATGTATATACGCCTATCTCTTTTCTGGTTGAAAATATACCCTTCAACACGTTTCTTCCATCATAGTTTCCCACTACTACATTGCAACTTTCCCCAGTACTACAATGGTTTATTTTAAACTTACAAAGCTTTCATTATTTTATTGTTTTCTCTATGTTCCTTTACGTTGCATTTGACAAAAAGAAGAAGCATGTTTATTTATTGGAACCACAATCTATTATCTTCGTGTCAATTATCCTCATCGAATTCTAAAGGTGTATGAGATATATGTATATATAACCTCGTATAGTTAATAAACATTCTAATATGAATGTGTGTGTATATATTTATTTGTATACGATGATACTGCAACGTGCTGATCCGTCTCATTCACGGTAAAATGTATTTCTCAATACGAAACTATGAGAAATCTAAATGCAAATACGAGATACATGCATAAACAATGAAATGGTCATGGGGAAACATGGAACCATTATGGGACAGTAGAACTTTCTCCACAACCATTCGTACATCTAAAGCAAAAAAAATGTTCTTCTTTTAATTTGTTGTTTTGCTTGTAAAATGGGAAAAAAAAAGAAAACTAATTTTCAAATAAAAAAGGTGTAAACTTTCACAAAACTTTTAAAAAGAAAGATTGAAAGATGCTTATTTGACTAGGAAAATCAATAAGAGTTTTGGTTTTCGGTTGTCCAGTGGATTTTATTTTTACCTATATGTGTGGTTCAATCTTGTGGTTTTTTACATATATATATAGGTAAAAAACAGAAACTTATTATTTTACACCGAAGGTTTATTATTCCAATGGGCAGGTACATGTTCTTCATTTTAGGTTATGTTTTTGGGGTTTCTTGCGGCATAAGAACTTGGTTTCTTGCGTTGCAGGTTAGATGATGCTATTGAGATACTGGAGTATGTTGTTGGGACAAGAGAGGAGAAGCTTGGGACGGCGAATCCGGAGGTGGAAGATGAGAAGAAGATGAGGCTAGCGGCGGCGTTGAAAGAAGCTGGAAGAGGAAGGAGCAAGCGAAACAGAGCACTTGTTACTCTTTTGGACAAGAACACTGAAGTTGCACCGAACTGTGGACAGAGACCGGTTTATTGTTGAACCGGATTTAAATTGTATATATGTATACAAGATACGAGTTCATTCATATACGGTGACCTAGAGGAAAAAAGAGGTTTTCTGGTTTTATTAGAATCTCTGATATAGAATACTAAAACAGTTCATGTTGCATTTGTTTTTGTATCTATTGGCTTTTAAAGACTAAAAGTATGGGCGATTCTGGTTATGAATCTTAGTTCAAATTGGACGTGCTTGAGGTGCCGCAAGGGTCTGATTCAGGGTTCGTGTGGGATAAACAGGGTCACACTGTTACCAATTATCATGTCATCCTTGGTGCTTCTGATCTTAGGTTCATTACGTCTTTGGATTGTGTTCTTGTTTCTTGTATTACATGAACTCTGTTGTTTTAGTGGTTGCACTTGGTGATATGTCTGAGAATCTAGTCCCACCCGGTAGCATTCCAATTTGGTGAACTCCGTTAAATCTGTGTGTCGTTTACTTTATGTTGTTTATCATCTATTTCAGCATTATCATTATCTTCTCGCATCCGTTATAGACCTAAAACGTCTTTCTCCAAACGTTTTCAAGAAACATGGCAATGGACACTGGAAGTCTTGTGACAAACAAAAGTAATGTAAAGAAACTTGAACCGGAATTTATCGTCTGCGTGGTTTATCTAGCAATTGCAATTTTGACTCTGTTTGGTTCAACTACCCAAACCAAAATTTGTATCGAGTATGGAAAATTTTAGGGATAAATCGGAGTAACTTTTTTGTGTTGTTAGTTTCGTTATAATTTATATATTTGAATTACCATAAAAGATAGGTAGGTAGCCAACGTTGCCAGAACAGGCAGAAGGCAAAAAAATGTGAAAACAAAAGAAAATTAGTTGAATGAAATATGATTTATTTTATTTCTCCATTAATATGTATTACTGAAACTAATATGTTTGCGGACTTTTTCTAAGAAATATATATGTTTGTGGACATTGTGGAAGTTAAATCCTTCAATCATAAATATAATATAAATAAAACAAGTTTTAGAGAAATGCTGAAAATATTTCATGTGAGTAAATTTTTTGTACAAACTTGACTAATATCAATAACAATGAATACAAAGAATAAACCACAAAAGAGAAAATCTGGTAACATCAAGTCTTACGGAAATATGAACGTGTCATAACAAAAATCGAAAGAACTTAGGGAAATGCTAAAGCAAACAGAAGACTAAAAGTCTTGCTTTCACTTAGAATCCGAGCTTAATTGGTTCGTGCGATTTGCTGCGCTAAACGAAACGAGCCCCATTTCTTGTTTATCTTTTTATTTTCTGCACTTTATTGTAACAGCAAGTGCATAAACTATTACCGTCATACTATACTATACCGATCAGCTGTAATTAAAGTTCATTAGTTCAGATAATTTCACCATAATGTATGTATTACGCACGTGAGTAAATAAAACGTACGGAATCTGTGAATGGTGTCCCAGGACCCCAGGTCCCCCACGTGTAAATTAATATTTTTGTCAACCAGACACTGACATATTAACCAGAAGAAAGAAAAAGAAAACACAGACAGTGACAGAGTATGCTTTTAAAGAAAAGACATATTCTTAAATTGATACGTACGGATTCGAGTCTATGGTTGGAATTATCTTTAAACCGAACCGGTTTAATAGGGCTTTCTCTCCTCTCTCTTTTTTTCCTTGAAACAATCCTTGTCACTTGTTAATTTGTGGGGTCGAAAATCACGGGTTACTTCATTCAGATGTCTATGGTTATTACATTTGAACAGAATTAGTAATGATTTTGAGAAACCCCTCTGTGTTTTCTGGACTTAACTTCTAATTTATATAGAAATATGTACGTACATGCGACATGTCGATTCCCAACTGCCTCGTTAGAAAATAGCTTGTTGGGAGCGCGCTTCACTATCTTTTTTTTTTCTTTTTTGAAGGCTGACTATCTTTATGCCAATCATATACTCCAAATTATATAACTAACAACTTTTTAAACTAGAAAACTAAGAACAATAGGTCAACAGAACTACAATAACTTACAAGAAATGTAATAAGTAATGTAAGAAAAAAAACAAGAAAAAAGAAGTAATGTGAGAACAAACAGTTTTTATATATATTTAAAAGGCCAAAGTTATTTTTAAACCTTGATTTGCTCATAGAGCGGTGTATGTGTAAATCCTTGATTTGCTCATATAGTATTTATATGTAGTTTTGTCATCATATAAACAGTACTGAGTGGAAACTATATTTTATTGGATACTGTAGATATATAGTTAGAGAGAACTGTAAATATATATGCTCGACGGGAACTAAAAGAGAAGAGAGAAAGAAGATGCCAGGGAGACAGCCAGATAGGTGAACAGGGAACCTTCTATATTCTTCTCAATTTGCCTAATCCCAACCCTTCACTAATTTATTTTATCACTCCCACTTAACTTGTTAGTTGGGACTAGGTAGTAAAGTATGCAGAACACACACATATGTACACTTAATATACAACATATGTAGAAATTGGCTTATTCCTATATTAACAGAGTCCAACAGTCTCGAATAATACATGTACACATGAGCTGAGCTGTGCAAATACATACTTAAACATTTCATTGAAACAAATTCAACATAAGAATTAACAAAACCAAACTTTTACATACGTTAATCAATTTTAAAAGTAACAACTGTTCTATATGCATCTCTTTACCTACCAAGTATTTAATAAGCACAACACACATATGTAAATTTAATATACAATGTATGTTTGTACATTCAATAATCAATGAATGGTCTCATGAAAAAAAATTATGTGAATTTCTCAACTATTTAAAAGATTTAATTAAATATCAATTTATTTTAATTTTAGACATCCATAACTTGTGTAACTTTCTTTAATACTTTATAAAAAAAACATATCTTAAACAGGTAAAAACATAATATATATGTTATTAGTACTAGTTATTTTTATTATATGTTAAATTACTACAAGTTATTTTTAGTCTTTAATACTTTATAGACAATTAGTTGGGAGAATTTCAAATTTACCCCCACTTTTTGTACCATAATATATGTTTACATTCATTAAAAGAATATTTCACAATTATATTTTTCATTAAAGAAACAAAAGACTTTTCTACCATTATTTTATAGATATATAAATATAAATAATTATTTTAAAATACAATTTTTATTTCTTATAATTTTGAATTATGCATTTTTAAATTCGAACATTCTTATTAAAAAATTGAATTTTCTTTTAAAATTTGCATTCTAAAATTAAAAAAAAATATATTTTTAAAACTATTTTAAATATTATGTATTTATTTATATATTTATTGAAATCTTAAACATCACCCTTCAAATCTAAACTCTTAATCAAAGATTAGTTAACCATATGGTATAAATGTATATTTACGTTTTCAAAATTAAAGATAAATGTGGTTAAATTAAATATGAAAACTGATATTAAAAATGTGCATGGTAATTCAAGTAATTTCTCCAATTAGTTGAATTAAAAGGAAAAAAGTTATATAGTATTCTAAGTAGTAGGTACGTAAGAAATTGAAAAGCTTCAATTTGTATTTACACAAATTAAAAAAAAAAATATTGTGAATATTTTATACGTTGATCATGAATTCTCGTATATGAGATAGCTACTTTTAATTGATTTTTTCTTTATGAAATATTCAATATGAGAGATACCTTAACAAAGAATAAAGCTATGTACAATGACCCGTGATGCCCGTGAACACCCAACTACACATCTCTATATATAATGATATAAACATGCATCACGAAATCCCATACTTCCCTCAGTAGTAACAATCGACCTCTTTCTCTCTCTCTCTCTCTCTCTCTCTCTTTATAAGTAGAGTCTTTATCACACAAACAAACAGAATAAAACAGAGAATCAAAGGATGAGAATGAGGAGAAGATCAGAGGAACAAGAGAATCATCAGGAATACAAGAAAGGGTTATGGACAGTTGAAGAAGACAACATTCTTACAGACTATGTCCAAATTCACGGCACAGGCCAATGGAATCGCATTGTCAGGAAAACTGGTCTCTCTCTCTCTCTCTCTCTCTCTCTCTCTCTCTCTCTCTCTCCATATATATTTTGACTGATCTCTAGCTACAACATACATGTATATATATGTAACAACTTGATTTGGTATTATTTTTAGGATTGAAGAGGTGTGGAAAAAGCTGTAGACTGAGATGGATAAATTATTTGAGCCCTAGTGTGAATAAAAGCAATTTCACTGAACAAGAAGAAGACCTCATTATTCGTCTCCACAAGCTCCTCGGCAACAGGTACGTCTACCTGCGCTCTCTTTCTATTTAGTTTACATTATATTATATAACATGTCTTCACATATAGGCCTCAACTCTTAAGACAAAGACTTGCAAAAGAATTATATTGTTTTTCTATCAAACTTAACTGATGCATTGTAACTGTTTAATTTTAATTGATGTTTTTTTCTAGAATATTTCTAAATATTTTTGTCCAAATATTATTAAACTCCTAATATGTTAAAACATATTTAATTTCTCCATTAATAACCTCACACTGTGTATAATATGTGCATAATGTACGTATACAAATGTCAACAAAATCATATACATCTACTGAGATCAATACTTCCATATCTATATGAATTATATAGGTTGTCATTTTATAGAATGTGATTTTATGTTTATTATATTAGGCCATGATTATTGCAGGTTCTAAGGATGAAGTTCTTAACGTATCTCTTTAACTTTTTTTTAGTTAAAGTTAAGAGACGGTTCCTAATTATATTACGTTAAAAATACCACTTTAAAATCTCGCAATAATCATGTCTTGATGTTTTCTTCCCAATCCAGATGGTCTTTAATAGCTAAAAGAGTACCTGGAAGAACAGATAACCAAGTCAAGAATCACTGGAACACTCATCTCAGTAAAAAGTTCGTCGGAGACTACTCTTCCGCCGTCAAAACCACCGGAGACGATACCTCTCCAGTGCCACTGCTCATTTCAGCCGCCGCAGCTTCTTCCCGTCAACACCAACAAGACAAAATCTTCGACAGCCTCGTACCAGCTTCGTACGAAAATAAACCAAACGCAGATTTGACACGTAACGACGTCGTAGTGGGAAGTACTAATGATCCAAGTCTCTACTTCAGAGACAAGAACAACTTGGATAGCAGTAACGCTTTCTTGTTTAATGAAGACGATGAGTTCGAGCTCATGAGTTCATTGGCTATGATGGATTTTGCTTCGAGTGATGATATTGGCTACTACCTTTAGTTTCATACTTGTTAAGTGTGTTTAACTGTATTAGTTTCTGATTCACTATAGATATAGATATAGTTAATAGGAATACGAACTACGAGTGCTTCTTTATATTTTCCTCATAATAAAAAAATGTAGTCATTTACGTCATTAGTTAATAAAAACAGTGCAACGGATTGAACTTTTGTTTATCAACTCTTCTCTTCTTCATATGCCTTGCTCGACCACTGAACCTGTCACGTTGCTCTTTACAGTGCTTTCACAACGTTTGTAGATTTTTTTTTTAATATAGTCAAATTAGGAAAAAGTTTCATTGGAAATATAGAGAAGACAAATAATTAGTTTTTGGTATGAGTATTGTACTTTAAATGTAACATAACGTTACGTTTATTATTTACCGCCACGGAGCTAGAGAAAAGTGTTATAGCGGGCATGATTGAATTTGTTCAAGTAATTAGGGATGGAATTGGTAAAAACAAAGGGGCATAACTAAAGTTATTAAGAAATTTACATGTAATTTTGAAAAGTCATCAGGGGCACATGCCCACACTTAGACTATGTGGCTTCGCCACTGCCGCTAGTTACTGAGAAACCTCATAAAATCTTTATTTTACTTTTTCTGTTTTCTTCTTTTTCTTTACATTTGCAGTTATTCCTTGATAAAAAGAAAGAGATGTATAATATGTATGCGGTGAATATGAACCTGCTATATAAGCCACGAGTCCAAAATTAATGTCCTAGCTGTAACTCTGCAATTTGTAACTACCACGATTAATAGTCATTTCAGATATCAAATGCATGGCATCCCAAGTTGCATAATTTTTCAATTTTGAATAAAAAGTATAGAAACAGAAACGTAATATTATTGTCGCCTTGAGGCGTGGGCATCATCATGCATGTGGTGGCTCTTGTGTCTGTTAATTAGAAACATGAAAAGTTAGTTGAGGACGCCAAAAGAACTGTTGAGTTCTGGTTTAAATATTCCTTTTCTATACAAAATAGTATTATTCCAACCAAAAAGGAATTGGACAGATAAAAATAGATAAAATGATCTTTACGTAATAGAACTGTACTTCCACTGTTTAGCTCACAACGAAGTTGTGGTCAACTGGTCACGTTACGCTTAACTATACAAGTGATATTCCCTCTGTTTCAAAAAGTTACATATTCTAGATTTTTCACATATATTAAGAAAACACATTAAATTTCAATTGTAAATACATTATTTTTTGTAAATAACAATTTTCCATAACTTTTAACCAATAAAAATTCAATAAACAATATTAATTTTCTTGGAATTCACAGTTTTTCATTAAATAATACATTGAAAAGGTAAAAAATGCATCTTTTAGAAACAAATTTTTTTTCCAGAAAATGAATCTTTTTGAAACGGAGGGAATATTCAATAAACGGTTAACTATAATCTGCTTCACGTATTATAGCGTAATAGTTTTTTTTTTCTTTTTTCGTTGATTTTCTGATAGTTCTTTTTTTTTTTTACATAATATATATAATATGCGTACGGATTGACATTTAACATACTGTGTATGACAGTAATTAACTCCAGAAGGACACACAATACTTTTGGTAACAGCAATAATTGATTCTGAACCATTAACAAAAATAAAAATAAATAAAAAAATTGATATCAGCCACATAATATTTTTTATTATATTATTCTAATCAGTAATAATGTTGGTGTAACAATTTTTGCTAGAACTATTCTCATATCATTTACTTTTCATTTATTTATGAGTATCCAATTATTTTTTCTTATCCAGTTTTTGGATTACCAAAGACATTATGTGCCAAAGCTCATAATTTTTTCAAGTCAAATCCTTTCGGCAGAAGTTCCTTAAGGCCGATAGCATTCTGTTGGCTAAAACGTAATATGTTATTTATGTTGTAGAAAGGGCTGGATGTGGGAACAGCTAATGAAATGGTCCCAAAATTTTTAAGAAGTTTTTATATATTTATAGGTTTTCAATTTATGAAAAAAAAAAAAAAATTACTAAAGTTGTTAAGAAATGTTTGGATCATCCAAAATCTTAGATGCGCCCTTCTTTTGTAGATGTAGTAAGACATGTGAGATGTGTAAAAGGACTATGTTTTATCAAAAAATCATGAATTCGATCTTGGTCTTAGTCATAAGGTTAGTCTATATTGATTGTGATGTTGGCATGTGCCCATGTAGGGATTACTGAAAA
>MU106710.1:0-93316 GCA_012274485.2 Sinapis alba
ATTGACATTCTACAGGGAGGAAGGGGTAAAGCGTTTACTTTCACTGGGGGTTGTCATGACTTAGAGCCTCGGCCTCAGCTCTGGCCATAGGATCATCTTTGACCTCCGTATCTTCTTCCATCTCGCCTTGTCGGTCTTGAGCCAATTTCTTCCTGTGAAGTTCCTCAGCAGTCTCCATAGCAGCTTTGTTCTCGGCTTGGATCTTGAGTATTTCCTTTTCTTGTTGCTGCCGCTCAAACCACGTGTCTGCATCTGCCCAAACTGAAAAAAGCAGCACAACCAAGAAAGATTAGTCTATTAGGTAATAAGAAAGAAACACAAAGACCAAGAAGCTCTCTGTGAATCATAGGCTTGAGCTAACTTCAAATCAGAGAATTAACATCAACGAACATATTCGAAATCTAATTTCAGAACCAAACCCTAATTTCAACAATCCCTAAGTTCCAGACTCACTCATAAACCTCAAGCTACCACGAATCAACATCAACAATAGATCAAAAAACGGTAAGGAGGAATCGGAACGTACGTGGATGTGCGGCCCAGCCCTGTTCTCCACCCTTGATTTTCTCGGGGAGAGCGTAATTAACGGTGAGAACACGGCCATACAGCTCAGCGCCGTCCATGTTATCCATTGCGGCGGAAGCGTCTTCCCTCTCAAGGAAAGTGACGAATCCGAAGGATCTGTGTTTCTGATTGGCTTGATCCAACGGCGTCTTCACGTCCTTGATGTCGCCGAAAGGTATAAACGCGGCGTGAAGGATCGATTCGTTTACTTCGTCGGCTAAACCTCCTACGTACAACGTGTTCTTCTGCATCGCTTGCTGCTGTTGAACCGCCGCCATTGTTCAACTTCCTTCTCTCTATCTCGCTCTCTCGCTCGCTTAATGAATCTTCTCGGTGAGACTAGAAGGGAAGACGACGACAGCGATTTTCTTTTTTGGTTATGAACAACTCTCTGATATTAATGGGCTTTAACTCTTTTAGGTCCGTGACGGTAGGCCCAACATTTAATATATATTTATTTTCTTAATGTTTTCTATCTTTTTCTTAGTGTTTTCCTATTTTTCTTTAGTGATTTTCTTCTGAATGTCTACAAACACAAATATCCATATACTGGTTTGCACTAAGATAATAATAGATATCATGATAATTAAGGAAATGCTTGAGTTTTTTCTCTGTGTAAAATGATCATAATATAGTAAGAAAATATCGTTAGGATATCTAACTTATTTATATAGTATATAAATTATAATAATAAATTAATTGATTAAAGTTTCGCTTCTTTTTAAGTGTAATTTGCATTGTCTCTCAGACTCTCAACTACTTTCGCTATTTTCGATTTGAGTTACCAGTTATAAAAGTTATGAGATTAATTATTTGCATTATTATAAGAAGATTCAATTGTAATATAGATTGTGATAATTCTTTTTTCAGAGGTTGCAAGGAATTAAGGTTTATTTACTTGTTCTTAGGTGTGAAGTCTTTTTTGGCTCATTTCGCTTTTTATAATCTTTGTTGTTTTGTTCAGTTTGTTTATGCTTGGCTATGTTTTTGGTTTTGACCATAGGGATTTGACTCTCCTTTTTTTTGGAATTTAGAGATTTAGAATTAGCTTAGTTTATCTCAAGAATGCATTCTACAATGTATGAATGAAATTCAAAGAAAAAAAAAACAAATGAGAAGCTGTAAGATTCATAACATTTTTGAAAACTCTAAACTCATGCATACTTGTTAATGATGACAATCATGAACATCATCACGTCCACATAGAAGCTCCCCGTTTAGTTTATCCACTGCTTGAAATGTTCCTCCTCCATCACTCCTCTATATTCAAACCAAGAAAGAAAAAAACATTACTCGATTTTATTTTATTTTCTAAAACCATATTTTTTATAACCTTACCTTGTAAAAATTGACAGCGACAAAATTCGCCCACCGGTCTCCAGCTGCTGCGTAACATGTCTCAATCGTACCGATAAGATGTTCAGAGTTCTCCTCACAACACAAGAGCTTAACCGGAACTGTGCTGAAATGATTTAACAAAACCAAAGCTTTGGTTTTATCGTTAAGCTGTGCAGATTCTCCCCTATTGCTACATTCCGAAGGCTTAACTCCATCATCCCCATCTGATAATTGAGATTAATCGGTTATACCTCGACCAAACAATGATTAAACCGGAATTTTTGGCATCTCATCACACACTCACATTGGTTTTCCACTACGTAGTTCCATTGGTAAGCTATTCCTTCGGTTTCTTGCTTAGATTTATCTGAAGTGAAGACGATTAACCGGTGGTTATTTGCAACCATATCTTTAACCAATGGCCAATCTTGGCCACCCTTAGGCATGTTTTCAGCCGGAAACCAGAATTTCTTCAAACCAGAGTCGGTAAAAACTTTGGTTAACGCCTGTGGTGATTTGACGTAATCCTCTAGGAATAATGTCACAATCTCTGATGGATTTGCTGTCAAGAATGCGAATATCTCCTCCAACGTGTAGATCGCCCGATTCTAAAATGTTATATAAACAAAACAAATAATTCACCAAAGACATGATTAATTAGAGTCTTTTATTTCTTAAAAAATTGGTGAGATTAGACTTACAAACTTGGTGAATTCAAAGCATTTCCCGTCAAACGAATGACACAACCATACGTCTCCTTCGTAATCGTACGTATCTAACATCAATGCTCGAACACCACTCTGAACATAAAAGTTTAGCATAACATCTACGTTGTTAGACTATAAATTATGGAACATAAAAGAATTGGTTATTTATTAATGAACTAATACTAACATTGAGTTGTTGGGTTATACTATCTTCTTGGGTCGCCACATGAAACGGTTTCCCTTCGATGGCATATGAATTGTGGGTCGTCAAAAATGCATATTTGTTAAACGGCATGGAATTGTTCTGTTACAAAGAAAAAAAAACGCACTAAATATTCATCAATGCGTCAATGTCATTATAGTCTGTCAAGAAGATAAAAGATTCGTTATGGCTTGGTTAGAAGAAGAGTTAGACCCTTAACTCAAGAGTCGCCTATCAAACCTACCTTGCTACTACGACAAAAAGAAGACATTGTAAACGTGTATAATAGCGACAACGTGGTGACTGGTGACATTGATATATGTCAGAGCTTAAGGTGGAGAAAAGAGACATGTAACCGATGATATGGACCAAACGATCCATCCTCAGAGAGACATGTTAAGAATATAACTTAAAAAATTAAAAGAGACCTGAGTGAAGTGATACATGACTCTCATGTACACTCATATATTACACAAAACACTAAAATATAACAGGTCAGTTTATGATAATAATATATTGCATTTGTGTTTGCTTCAGTTAACTAAATATATATTATAACTATTCCAAAAATTACAATTTTTGGATGTTTTACAATAAACATTACTAACAAATTAAAAATGCAAACAATTCTTTTTCCGTTGGTGTTTAGCGTTTGCGTTTACAATTTTTCATGCTATGATTGATATTCTTGTTGATGGTATATGAAACACAACAGTTTTAATAAATAAAAATCAAAAGCGTTACTAGTTACTTACTACAAGGGAGAATTGATCTGTGATGTTTGATCTAACGCATCTTGCAACATCGATGCCGCATTTTAAACAACCAAGTCCAACGCTGCACTCTTCATCGGATGAGCATTGGTCGCCAAGCTGAATATTGATGAAAAGCCCTAAATTATCATAGTTGATAATCCAAGAACTCACATGGCATCTTTAAATCTCAAATTTAATCTCAACTTTCATTGAAAATTGTATACCTGTGATGAGCCATGGGAAGAAGCAAAAGCGATTGATGCCAGATGAAGCAAAACCAAAGTTGTGACTGCAAAGAAGAATCTCAAACATGCCATTGTTTCTGTCTTGTTAATTTCTTTGATAAAGAAATATATCTATTACAACGTTGGAAACGAAACGGCTAAATTTAATTTAATTACAAAGGAGTTTTGATTAAGGATTGACTGATTCTGATATTTTGTTCATGAACTTATAATGTTTTTCAAATATTATCTTACCTTAATAGTTAATATCTAATAAATCTGTCTTTCTGGGCAAAAATATACGTATGTAGAATGAAATCAATGAGATTTGACTATAGTTTAAAATTCATTCATTCTTGGATAACACTGTATGATGCAATCATGCAAATATCTATAGATTGTTCTAGACAGTTTTGGGATCCTGGAATCGGTTAAGCCGCTTGTTACAACATGTACCGCCTCATGTGTTATTAGCCTTTTGTCACCAATCAGACCAATAATCTATGACATTCTCTCTCATAATTGTATCATAACGTGTCTACTATTTAAAATCCACTTTGATATGTTCTATCAGATTCAGAAAATATCAAGAATTAAAATCAAATTATTTTAATTCAGTTAAGCTTATACAGAACTATCACCTCATTCCATTTATTTTTTATTCAAGCAGGATAAGGGAAGAGTACAACAACACCTTGTCCATACCATTTTTTGTTTTTGATCTACAAACCACGAACTATTAGTGTAATTTTCATAATAAGATTACATTAAATGATTACATTTTGGGACCATCCTTAATTAGGGGTTTGATTTGGCAAACAAGTCCAACTCAAAAAGATCAGATTCAGAACCTGAATCACTCTCGTATCCACCATTTACATCATCTTCTCCTCTTACTCGATCTTTACACTCAACCTTCTTGTCCGAGCAGAGACTCTCACAGAACCTCATGTTTAACTTCTGATCACTCTTCTTCAAACCTAAACCCTTCACGTGTTTCTCATCAAAGCTTCTCCTACGCGTGTTGAAACTAAACGCGCCGGCACCGGAGACCGGCGAAGAAGCTTCGGCGTGTGTTGTCACGGTCACCACACAGCTATGCCTCCTCCTTCTTTCCCCACCTGGAGTCTCCACCCCCGGAGTTGACTTAGACTTTAGCTTCTTCAGACCCGCTGAACGGAAAAGAGAGTTCAAGAAGCTCGTTAGTTTCCCACCGCCGCCACGTGTCTTCATCTCCTTCTCCTGCGGCTTCACGATGACGGCGACTCTAGGCTCCGGGAGATGGTCCTCTGTTTCGGGGTGTACTCTCTTCTGTCGAAGTTCTGTAACAGTGCTCTGTTTCTGAATATGGATTCTTGAGTCGTCAGCCATAGTTGGTTCGTTGAAGTCGGAGAAGTAACGAGTGGCTTCAAAGACGTCAAGTTCGCCGGAGCCATTCCTCTTGAGGTTTGGTTTATGGATTTTTGTATTAGTGGTTGAAGGATTGCCAGCGTTCTCCGACATTGTTTCTTGACTTCCAAGAAATTGCGATTGTATTATTTTGTTTGTCGGTATTTGTTATTAGGACTGTGGTTTGAGCAGAGACATGCTTGCGTCTGCTTTATAGAACGAAAGAGATGGGTTAACTTAACCGGTCTTAACCAGTTTCATGTGTTAATGCATTTCCAATAGTTAACTTTTTCTTCTTTTCAAAATGGTGTAAATTCAAAATGAATTTAAGTTTTACTTTTAACAGTTTTCTTTATTTTTCTCCTCAAAAGAATCTTTCAAGTATTTTTCTCCTCAAAAGAATCTTTTAAAAATAAGCTTACAAATTTTATCCAACAATAATTTTATTTTAACTAAATCTTTAGTATATACATAAGTTTAGTTTTTAATAGATATACAGTGATTTATATAAATTCATATTGTATTAGTGAAAAATATTAATAATTTTGGTAAAGTATAAACACATATATTTTATTATTTTTAAATATAAATAAAACTTTATAAAAATCTAAAGATCAATTTGTAAATAAATGTTAACATCAAAATCAAAATGAAGTTGTGAACAGTGTTCCTCAAATTTCATGTGCTAATATTTATGTTCTTATTTTTTCACCAAAATAATATATTATTAGAAAAATATTTCCATCATTTTTAATTGTATTCTTCCAAAATGATGTGCCGCTAGAGATGGACTTGATTATGTTCACTTCAGGAACTAGTCTCACAACTTGATATTGAAATGATAAGATAGGGATAGATGCTTTTAGATTGACAAAAAAGGATAGATGCTTTTACATTCAATAATAGTGAGGTT
Organism: Sinapis alba; assembly: GCA_012274485.2. Taxonomy (NCBI): domain Eukaryota; kingdom Viridiplantae; phylum Streptophyta; class Magnoliopsida; order Brassicales; family Brassicaceae; genus Sinapis; species Sinapis alba. The sequence goes on from MU106710.1 coordinate 6,093, forward strand.
AAAGTCTTAGCGAATAAAGAGATGTTTATTATTGGTTAGGTTCATAAATTTACAATAATATGGCCTAAGTATTTATCAAGATCCATGTCTCTCATATATCAGTTTCAAGTTAAAAAGTTATTATAAGTTAACATTTTATCTGATGATATAAAATTAAATATAACAGAAACATCATAACTAATTTATAACTTTTTGTGTATTTATACAACACAATGAATCATTACATGAAGATAATATGATTAAATCAGATTTGATCACTATTGTCGATAATTATGTTGTCTACTACTAAATATTATTATCGCTGTCGTGTCTTAATCCAAATTTAAAATTAATAGTGTGGTTGTAGCTGGTGAATACCAGCGTAAGATAGAATTAAAAAAAAAAAGTAAAAAGTGAAGTAAAACAAAAGAGGTGGAAAGGGGAAGATAATAGGAAAATTGAGTAAAATATATCTCACAAATAAATACAAGAGTAAAATTGTAAAGTTTCAAAAAAAAGTTGTAGAGTGTTTTTCCACCTTTTCTACAATACACAGAGTAAATATGATATGATGATAATTTACATGATTGGTAACTTTATAGCTGAATATGTATGTATCTCAGTTATAGTGCGCTACTATTAGGCTAACCCATATTGAAATGAATCTTCGAATTGCATATTGAATATTGGAACTCTTTAATATTTTTTACATTTTAGACCCCTCAAAATGTGAATTAATAGTATGTTCTTTTGTGCTCGTGGGGATGCCACGTTATTATCCATGAATATTCACACCTTTTCAGGCTGTCATGCAAGTCCCCAAGCCCTTTTATGGTCACAAAGGGAAAAGGTGATAAAGATAAGATGACCCATCGATCAATTTTTCTTTTCTTTGAGAAAGGGCTTTCTATTTAGATTTAAAGACTGAAAATGTTGGGAGAATTTATATAATGATTAGATATAGTAGCTACTAAAAATGTACAGGCTAAAATCAAATTTCTTTGCATCTTGAGAAATTCTAACTGACAATTATACAAATTTATTGAATATATTTTTCAAAGAAAAATGTTATACAAATGCATGCATGTTCAATAAAACGTCAAAACTTCTCACTTTTAACCGGACTAGGTAACTTTCTACAGAACAAAATATTAAATCACATTGTCAAGTTTGATCATCTTACAAGTAAGTATAGTATCATAATTACTTGAAATAGAGTAATAATAATTCACTGAATATGTTGACAAAAAAAAAACACACTTATAAATTAATATCTTAATAGAATATGATCTGGGTGGATTTCACTATTTCTACAATTACGTCAGCAGCAACAAAAAAACATAAACTGACCATAATTGATTGATCCAATGGTGTCCAAGTTCGAAGAAGAGCAGTGGAAATATTAATGGTGTATATGAGCAAGATATGTTGGCTCACTTACTTTTCTTTTTTTCTACTCTGACATTCGCTCCAGTGTTTGCCAAAGAAGGAACATGGTGGAACTTGTATGTTTGTGGATTCTTATCCACGAATGAAATTAAAGTAGTTACACGGAAAAAAATCACACAAACAATTGGTGCAATGGCTACTTAAACAATACAGGTGTTATTAACCGGTTACATTCTGAAACTACGATGAATGATTAACTCATACTCTACAATTTTAGAAAATCAAATGTATAGCCAATAACATTTCTCATTCTCTAAATATTGAAGTCAATACGGCCATACCAAATCTCTACAATAATTCGGACAAGTATCCACGTATATGGAATAAATTAATATCAAATCCCTTTAAACTAAAATTTGGAGATCTAAATTAATAAATTTATACGAAGTTAAAAGATCATATAAAAATTATCAGGAGAGAAAAGATATATTTGATAAATGTCTACCAAGGATGTTCAAAACTTCAAAGAAGAGTCTTACATAAGGAGAATCAAGTCTAAATTGACGTTTTCATGAGCTCTAGATCGTCCTGAGAGGATTGGTTTCGTGTGACCTATGGTGAAACTATCATATGTTGACAAATATGAATGGCCTAATCATTGTTTACTAAAACTCCAATGGTCTTCAGTATATATCCTTAAACCAATCTTTATCATAAGGCTATGAGCCTTTTTTGTTAGGGTTGTCATGTGACACTGTGATTTGTTTTTTTTTTTTTTTTTTTTTTTAAATTAACACCATGATCTGACCGTTTCTTATCAATAAAAACCTGAGTTTTTATTGTTGCCATTCTACTAATTTTTTTTTTTGGTGTAAAATAACTTCATCTTATTTCATATATGTTTTCTTCAACAATATTGACAATCAAAATTGAATTCAAATTATGTTTAATTTGATCTAAAAGTCACACAGCTATATCTCATGAATAATATTGTGTATATATAGTATGAACTAGAATATAAATTTTATATTTTTGTCGACAAGTATGAGAAAGATAATAGAATGAAAGATAAAATTGAAAACGTGGCCGGCCATTGTTGTATAATGCATCCATTTTCTTTAGGACAAAAGTTGACCTGTTTTGATCTCTTTAAATTTGATCAGACGAACCAATAAAACGAAGCCAAATCCACACGAAGATAGGATAAACAATACTACAAATGCATATACAACCACTTCCTTCCCTTGAGAAAGTTTCGATAATTTCAGAATAGTTGTAATTCTAAAGTTTCAGAAGAAAGAGAGAAGGGTATGTTGATCTTGTATGGATTTATTCTTAACTTCTTATTGATTCTGTTGACTTCTGAAGGGTCTACATTTTCTGATAATTTTTTCAGTTTTTTTTTGGTGATGGCAATATGATATTTTCCCTTTGGTTATAGATGTGCTAAGATTAAATGCCGAAATTGTGATTGCTGAAGTTACATTTCATTGATTTATTTAAAGGATTTTTTGTCCATTTTCTTGTTTTTTCATGGAGAATCAGTAAAAACATATGACATTTTCTCTTCAAGGTTAGCTTTTGAAACGATCCAAAATTTTAATTGGTGTTTCAAACTTATCAGGGTATCAACCCTTAATCTGTTTTTAGTTCTAATACATTTTTTTTTTTTTTTTTTGAGAGTAGTTGTTAGGTTGAAGTTTTGTGGTAGCAAGACTCTTAGAAAGGTTCATGCCTATATCTGCTGATCAACTAATTCAAGTTTCTTTGTTTATTCTTCCATCACTTTTCTTGAAAAAAAATCATAATCTCCAAGTTTTTAGTTGCTAGATTCTTTAGTTATGAAATATTAACCACTTTTTTCATTAAAATCTTATATATTGTGAAGATTAGGATGTTGCTGTGTAGTTGTTTAATCAAACGCTTGTGTGAGCACTGCAAAACATCCCACATTCTTTTTTTCTCAAGTTCTTGCCATTTTTCTTCATGACACATGACTGTTACTAACTATGGATCAGTCAAATCATTTAGCTAGATAAATCATGGGTTAGATTATGAAATCAGTATCATCATGTCTTCTCGCATTAGGTTTGAATTTTGTATAATGCTTATGTCTTTTTTCTTTCCATCAACAAAAGTTGAAATAATGGTTGTTGATTGAATCTTTTACTGTCTTTAATATCACGTTATAAATTGAAATAGTGGAGTGACTCATCATTTGTTTTGACTTGTGGACCATGCCCTTGATAAACCATCTATGTCCCGTGTGTGAATTAGCTTTTGGCTCTATGTTTCTCCTCAACGGGTTGCTATAGCTTTTGTGACCTACCTGATCTCATTTGTTGTCTTCCGCAGAGAACAAGCTATATTATCTTCAGGAAACAGCCAGCCAGCCACTATGAATGATCTACAAGGTCAAAGCGACCAAGTGTTTGTGGACAAGAATGTATCAACATGCGACTTACAAGAGATCGTTGTTTGTGACTTCAAGGAGCTTACTCATAACGTCGTCAAAGATATATGTGTCGATGAGGGTGTGCCTATGGTGCAGGAGAAGTTCTTATTCAACAAGGAAGAAACTGTCAAAGTAAATGGGAACGTTCCAGAATCCGAGTCCTCAGAAGACAACAAGTTTGAAGAAGTTGTTGATACTAAAGATGTTATGAAGTTGGTTGTGACTGAAGATGAAACATATTGTGAAGTTAGCTGCGAGAAACCGCCACCTGAAGATGTATTAGCTTACTTAGGAAGTGTCTCTAACAGATCTTTAACCTTGGGAGATATTATATCAATGGAGGACATCCATAAACCTGGTGGCAACAATGTCAACACTTATGAACCTGAAGGAAACCTAGGCCGTGAAATAATAGAACAGAGGAAAACAGGGGAGAAAAAGTCAGTAAGCTGGAGATATCTTCCCTCTGATATGGTGGAACCAGAGGACTCTTATGATCATCACCATCTCTTCTTCTCAGGTAACTTCCCAAATGAGTTTGGTGCAAGAAGAATCTCTGAAGCAGAGTCAGGCTTAGCTCATATAACTTACTCTGGACCCATTACAATCTCCGGAAGCCTCTCAGCTCGATCTGATGGAAGCACAGTTAGCGGACAATCCTTCGCTTTCCCAATGTATATATACACTCACAAACATTATATAAATCAACTTATAATCTGCATAACCATTTTGTGAAAACTCTGTTACAGATTGCAATCAGAATGGAACAGCAGTCCTGCAAGAATGGTGAGAGCTAAGAAGAGAGAGGAGAAAGGTTGGAGACATTACTCTCTTATCTGCTGTAGATTCTGCAAATCGAGAGTGCCTTGATTGTTTTTGTTTTTTGAGAGTGTTTTTCCCCCAGTTTCATGTGTTGCTTCAAACGCAAGGCACAAACCCTAAGTGCGGCAAGCTATATCATCAAACTCTTGATTGTTGTTATTTCCTTCGTTTATATATGGGCTTTTTTTAAAAGAACCAAAGCCCATTTGTTTGCAACTTGTTAAGGAAACTGTACACAATCTTGTCGTATTCGTCAGTAAAGTCGGTACAAGTTGCCACGTCATTATCTAATTCCTTTTACATCACAGCGTGTACTCCTCAGTGTTCGCCACGTATCATACACCAATCGAACGGCTGTTATTTTATGTGGAATTATCCATCGGACGGCTCTCTTCACCTGATTTAGATTATTACAAAATAAAATAAAACAGAAAGATGACGTGTCACTGGTGATAATGAAGAAACCATGGCCCATAACTTCGCTGGAGTTTTAAAAAAGCCGTCGCGAGAGAGAAAGAGAGATAGAAATAAGACGGAGGAAGAGAGGAGGAGGCTAATGGATCAGTGACTCACTGAGTCGGATTTTAGCGATTCATTGCCTCCATTGAAGATCTCTTTCTGAGTTTTCCCTGCTCCTCTTCGTCCACGATGCTTACGATGTAACTGAAACTTCCAATCTTCAGATCTGAGTTTCTTGTGAGTTTTCTTCTTGAAACCACTGATTCCCATTATGTGTAGTCGATGTATTTGATTTAGTGTTGATCTGGTTGGTTTAAGTTCCCGGAATCTCTGCAATTTGTTTTGATCATTCTAAGGCAGATCATGCTCGTTGTGTTGATTGTTTAAAGTTTCTTGGATCAAAAGATAAAGAAGATTTCTTCAAGTAGTTTGTGTAGAAACCGAGATAAAGAAGGTGGCTTTGAACAGAAACTGTATAAAGATAATCAAATCATCTGTCTTTATGCAGATGGCTTACCTGATGTAATACCAGGCTTAAGTTTCCTACTGCCTTGTTGAGCTCGTGTTGGTTCTGAGAGATGGCAATGACAGTCTTCAAGTCTCCCATTAAAGGTGAATTCCATGGACCTAGAAAGATGGAAGGTAAGGAGTACAAGCATCATCATCTGCTTCAGCGTCAGTCTTCAGGACGAAGACGTGTTTTCGTGCAAACCGAAACTGGCTGTGTTTTGGGGGTGGAGCTTGACCGTAGTGACAATGTTCATACTGTTAAAAAGAGGCTTCAGATTGCTTTTAACTTCCCCACGGAGGAAAGTTCCTTGACCTTTGGGGATATGGTGTTGAAGAACGATGATCTGAGTGCTGTGAGGAATGATTCTCCACTTCTGCTGAAGCGTAACTTAATGCACAGAAGCTCGTCTACTCCGTGTCTGTCACCTACTGGGAATGATCTGCAGAGAAAAGATCTAAGTGGTCCTATTGAGATACTTAGCCACTCTCGTTGTTTTCTGTCTTTGAAGCAAACGGCGAATGACATTGTTGAGGCGATGAAAACGGGTGTTGAGCCGATCCTTGTTAATGGTGGGATGGGAGGGGCATACTATTTTAGGAATGAGAAGGGTCAGAGCGTTGCAATTGTCAAGCCTACTGATGAAGAACCCTTTGCTCCGAACAATCCTAAAGGCTTCACAGGGAAATCGCTAGGGGAGCCTGGTTTAAAGCCTTCTGTGCGAGTCGGGGAAACCGGATATAGAGAAGTTGCTGCCTACCTTCTTGATTATGATCACTTTGCTAATGTTCCCCCAACGGCACTTGTGAAGATAACACACACTGTATTCAACGTCAATGATGGAGTGAACGGGAACAGATCTCGTGAGAAGAAGAAGAAGCTGGTCAGCAGCAAGATTGCTTCGTTCCAGAAGTTTGTAGCTCACGATTTTGATGCTAGTGATCACGGGACTTCGAGCTTCCCAGTTGCTTCTGTGCACCGCATTGGGATATTGGACATAAGGATTCTCAACACAGATCGGCATGGTGGAAACCTTTTGGTGAAGAAGCTTGATGGGAGGTTTGGTCAAGTAGAGCTTATTCCCATAGATCACGGTCTTTGCTTGCCAGAAACACTCGAAGATCCGTACTTCGAGTGGATTCATTGGCCTCAGGCTTCGATACCTTTCTCTGAAGAAGAGCTTGACTACATACTAAGTCTTGATCCAGTGAAAGACTGTCAAATGCTGCGAAGAGAGCTTCCAATGATCCGAGAGGCTTGTCTTAGGGTTCTAGCTCTGTGTACTGTTTTCCTTAAAGAAGCGGCCGCTTATGGACTCTGTCTTGCAGAGATTGGTGAGATGATGACTCGGGAGTTCAACGCAGGAGGAGAAGTTCCAAGTGTTTTGGAAATGGTGTGTATCGAAGCCAAGAGATTAATTGCTGAAGTAGACGTTTTATCTCCCCAGTCAGATATAGAAGGAGAGACGGAGTTTCAGTTCGATCTAGACTACAGCGACCTAGATTCGGTTTATAGCTCGAAGACGCAAACCGTCAAAAACCCATTTTCAAACGGACGTTCTTCACTTGGAAAGCTTGAAGAAGAAGAGGATGAAACCGAAGAAGACGCAGGACTTTCTCTATCTCTCCCAAAGCTTTCGACATCAACCAAGGACAACAAAATGGGATCCATGTACCCAAACACTCGAAGAGACGAAACTGAGAGAACATTGTCAAGTCACAAAAGCGCGAACGTGCTGCTACCAGTTAGCACAAACTTTGTCAAGCTAGCAGACATGATAGAAGTCGAATGGGTTGTGTTCTTGGAGAAGTTCCAGGAGTTGCTTGACTCTGCTTTTGCAGAGCGTCGGACCATGACGTTGAGGAGTAGACAGAGACTTGGTACATCGTGCCAGTTTTGAGAGTATACAAGACTTAAAAGACCTCACATAATAGAAAAGTCCGAGGAGTACGTTTCACGGGTTTTGAAGTAATGACTTGTTACCTACGTTACGATAAGATTTGCTTTTGTGGCCACGATGAACAACTGCAATGCGAATAAAGGTTTTTTAATCATCTGTAGTGCTTCGTAAATATTTCTATTTTTTATCTCATGTTTACAAGAAAAACAATAGTTGTCCAACATTATGTTTTCGGAATATATAACCAGTAAAAAATAAAGGTTTTACTATTTTTCAGCTAAAATTATTCTATTATTCAAACGAAATGGTAACTTATCATTTCATTGTTGTCTTAACTTCCTGCTTTTGTGAATTTTATGGCAACTTGTTCATCATTTGGTCTGAGAATGTGATGTGTTTGTGATAAACTTATACTCTTGTGGACACAATTCATCACTGCCACATCAGTGACCATTACTTGTCTGCTTGTCAGTGTCTTTACACAAGCATTTTCTTTAAAGTCTTGATATTTTTAAAAAAACATGTAACCAACTTGTTCAAGTTGGAACTGTTAAGAGACACTGGAATTATTGGGAAACTTTGTTTCTGAAATCATTTTCTTTATATTTGTTTTGAATAACTTTCAGGTTTTTTATGGAAGCATTTTGAATAACTTTGGTTCTCATGAGGAGCCGACGTGTAGAAATGATCTGAAAAGCTTACAAAATGAATAGATTACAAAAAAGTAAACAAGATCATCTTAGCAATTATTGTTCTCTGCTGGCGTTAATGATTAATTTTCACTTGACATGCATTTTTCTTAATTATTGTGTGAGTTGTGGAGATTGATGTAGATTTGAAGTTCTCCTGTTAAAATAAACTTAACATAAATTAATTACCTATTCAGCTGTATTCAACGATAATAGTACCCCATAAAAAATGAATTCAACATTTAAATTTTTACTTTTACTTTTACATGTAAACACACTGTAATCAAATTTATAGGCAATGTAGTTATAATATGTTTTTTGCTGAAAAAGTCAGATCCATACATTAAGATATAGGAGTCAAATCCAAACAATACCATAAACTATATAAATTAGATAAGGGATCAAAAAACCCCCCAAAAGAAAACTTAAATTGAAATAACAAGCAGTTTTGATTTCAAATATTTTTATTAAACCAAAGACAAAGTCAAAAGCTCGAATATATGTTTTAACCAAAGTGAACCCGAAAACTTGATTAGTCTCAATCCAAATATCATATATGCCTCCATGGCCTCTCCGCGAGGCTCACACAATCACCATGTCTAAAACAATCAACGAGGTGATCAATTGTTAACCCTGCCGCTTGCATAAAAGAATGTACGATAACTGGACCGACAAATCGAAACCCTCGTTTAATCATATCTTTGCTAATTATCTCAGCCTTGGGAGATCTCAGTGGTACATTTCTTGAATATTTGAATTTGTTAATGATCGGTTTGTAATCCATAAAACCCCACATGTAGCTACTGAATGATCCAAATTCCTTGACCACCTGCAAAATAAAGTTTTTTTTTATATAATAGAAAACAAAGTGTAATAGAATTTTATATATATACAAGAAACTATAGTGGATTTTCGCTAGAAAATGTTGAAACTTGCCTTGATTATGCATTTGGCATTGTCAACTATACACCTAACTCGACTCTCTTGTAGCATTATTGCTTTGTTTGATGCAATCTCTGTGATCTCTTTCTCTCCCATTTTGGCCACCAGGTTTGGGTCGAACTCACAAAATGCCTCTCTAGTTTCACAAAATTATTAGCTACATGCATAATGTATCAACTTATTAATAATGGTGAGAGATTTCACCTAAAGAGTTCTTTGCGTTTTAAAATCTCGGTCCAATTATAGTCCATTAACATCCCAGACATAGCAAGGAACTCAAAAAGCAAGCTGTTTAAATGATTAACCACCATTCAAAAATAATAATATTATTTTAACAAATGAACTCTAAGCATAGTATACATTAATTGTGGAAGCCATAACCATACTTATCATCATAGACAGGGACTCCCCATTGCTGATCATGAAACGTTACGTAGACTTCATCTACAAAGAAACAAAAAGCCCTCGTTATGTTTAACTTTATCATGATCACAAAGGAATATATTTGGTTTAGTCACATTAATGATTATCAAAATTAACTTGTATATGGATAATATATAGCTACAAAATTTTAGTTTAGGTTAGGACATTTCTTAATGATCTTACCACTTTTCTTGGTGATCCAATTACACCTCTTTGGTTCATCACTTTTGAAATCCTCATCATATACACGTTGTTCTTGTTGTCGTGGAATTGTTTTAGGAACAAATGTTTCTCTTCTACGAGGAGATGAGATCAAACCGAGTGCTAGAGATATCCTTTGCTCTAACGTGGAAGTTGAATCCGTGGCAGAGGAATCGGTCGAGTTTTGAGAGAGTGATAGAGATATAGAAGAAAGTGAGAAAGAAGAAGAAGTACTACGTTGAAGCGTAATCGGATATATTCTCTTAAAGTGTTTGGCAAAGAAATTTGAGGTTTGCTTAGTCTCCTTTTCTCTTACACTCTTACTTTTCTCCAAGACCGCTCTTCTATTAGGGCTTGCTTTGTACATCTTTGGTTCTAGAGTAATTCAAAACAAAGGATAGTCACAAGTACTTATAGGAGAGAAATGTACCATAAAATGAAGGTTAAATGTTACTACAATAGCTAGATAGAAGTAACTACACCTAAGTTGGTGAAGTGTGGATTTCATGTTTGTGAAATTTTACCATATTTGAATATTTTCTCCATTAGTGTATAAAGAAACGGAAGTTTCATGTATCTTTTGGTAATGAAATTTATTTAAGTTGAAAAAGACATAGCACGATTTTGCAATATTTATTATTTAAGTTGTTTTAGATCTAATGCATGTATCAAGAAAGGTGACATACAACCAAGCTGGTGAAGTGATCCATCTTAGTACCTTTTCAAATCCATCCACTTTTAATATTTAATTGGTTATAGAGTTATCTTTGTGTATTTGATTTGAAATACTAATTGATTGATGTATAATCAAATTTGAGTATTATGCATGCATGAATAAATATATAACAAATATAAGTTCTATAACTCTTAACTTTGTGATGAACTACTGCTAATCTTGGAATAAGATTCCGTTTATATTATAATAAAAAACACAATAGTCTAGTTCGCACTCGCCAAAACTGTTTTAGCATTTGTTTAGTCTAGTTCATATTCTAATAAAGTAATGAAACATTTGTTTAGTCATGTTCACCTGCCAACATGTACATTAGTCTAGTTCTACTTTATTTTGGCAAAACATTTGTTTAGTGATGAAACAAAAAAGGATTAATCAAATAAAGTAAATTAAAATAATTGTCAAAGAGATTATTCTTAGCTTCTACTCTTTGCTGCTGCATGTTGATTATTAAGAGACATCAACGTTTCGCCTATTTCGACAAAGAAGGCTCATCTTTCTCTACGTATATGTGTAATTTTTCTAAATTAGTTAAATGGATGTTATTGTTATGCATGTAAACAGAAGGTAAATTGATGTGTATATAATCTGTGTAGACGACAGTGTACCATAATTTTAAACCGGTGGAGAAATAGAACCGGAACGGATAATAGATTTCCGGTTAGTTGAAAACCGGAATTAGGTTTAAACCATAAACCCAAGAAAGCGTAAAACCCTTTGTCTTCTCCGTCTCTGCCCTCCCAAAAGTTCCGGGAAAACCAAAATTTTCTCGCCGGCGACCCTCAATTCTCAAAATTCACTTAATTTTCTCTGGAAACGACAAGGGAATCTCCCGAATTGGCAAACCCTAACTCCCAAATCCCATGATCTGCAGATGGATTGCATTCAATCCAAGCAAATTGTCCCGTCTTCTCTCTCCTTTCTCTTCCCTCTCATCCACTAAACCCTCCTCCTCCGTCGCGAAACTCGATGACGAGCCACTCTCTACAACCAATTTCACATCCGATCAGAGATATTACTACTTCCGTCAGGAGATTCTCTTTGGGATGAAGAAGATTGGGTTCCGTGAGTATCTCCACGGGCGTAAATTTCGAAACTTGGTTTCGGGTTTGAGGCAGGTCCATGTGGAAGAGATCATGTGTGAATTGATGGGTGAAAGTTCGGATCTTTCGGTTTGGTTTTTCAAAGAGCTGAAAGATGTTTATGGGTTTCGCCACTCGATGTTCTCCTCGTTGTTGGTTTCGCATATCTTAGCCGGTCAAAGACGTTTCAAAGAGCTTCATGTGGTTGTGGAACAGCTCCTCCAAGAAGAAGGCAAGTCTTACTCTGTTTTTCAATAGATAAAAGAGGAAACTTTAGAGTTATGTAATGTAGAGTTCGTTACCTGATTATGAGTTATTGATTTACTTTTAGGCTCTGGTTCAGCGTCTTTGCTTTGTGAGCTTCTCTCTAAAACCTTCAGGAAGTGGGAGTCTACGAACATAGTTTGGGACACGTTGTTGTTTCTCTCATCGAGATCTAAAATGGTTGATGATTCACTTTATATCCTGGAGAAGATGAGGGATCTGAACTTGAGCGTGTCTACGCAAGCATACAACTCAATCTTGTATAACTTCAGAGAAACAAATAAGATGTGGGATGTGTACAAGGAAATCGAGTCTAAGAACGAGCACACATACTCAACAGTTGTAGATGGACTGTGTAGACAACACAAGCTAGAAGATGCGGTTTCTTTCCTCAGGGATTCTGAGTGGAAGGACATTGGCGGCCCCTCTTTAGTTTCTTTCAATAGTATAATGTCAGCTTACTGTAAATTGGGTTTTGTAGATACGGCGAAGTCGTTTCTCTGTACAGTTTTGAAATGTGGATTGGTTCCTAGTGTATATAGTCACAATATACTCATCAACGGACTCTGTCTAGCTGGTTCTATCGGAGAAGCTTTGGAATTGGCTGGTGATATGAATATCCATGGACTGGAGCCTGATACTGTGACATACAATATTCTTGCGAAAGGGTTTCATCTTCTCGGTATGATCAAATGGGTTTGGGAGATCATTCAACAAATGCTGGATAAAGGTTTGACTCCTGATGTGATTACGTACACGATATTACTATGTGGTCATTGCCAGTTAGGGAACATTGACAAGGGTTTAAGACTGCTGAAGGATATGTTGTCGAGGGGTTTCGAGTTAAACAGTGTCGTCCCCTGCAGTGTAATGCTTAGTGGTTTATGTAAAACAGGACGGATTGAAGAAGCTTTCTCGTTGTTCTATAGAATGAAAGCCAATGGGGTCAGACCTGATATTGTGGCGTATTCTATTGTGATTCATGGCCTCTGTAGATTAGGAGAACTTGATATGGCTGTTTGGCTTTACGACGAGATGTGTTCCAAAAGAATCCTTCCGAATTCTAGGACACATGGTGCTATGTTGCTTGGTTTATGTCAGAAAGGGATGCTACTTGAGGCAAGAGCGCTTCTTAACTCTCTGATCTCAACCGGCTGCACGCTTGATATTATTCTGTACAATATCGTAATCGACGGGTATGCAAAGTCTGGTTGCATCGAGGAGGCGTTAGAGTTATTCAGGGGAATGATTGAGTGTGGGATAACTCCTAACGTTGCAACTTTCAATTCTTTGATTCATGGTTATTGCAATAACTGGAATATAGCTGAGGCTAGAAAGATCTTGGACGTCATCAAGTTATATGGATTGGTTCCGAGCGCTGTGAGTTACACAACTCTGATGAATGCATATGCTAACTGTGGAGATACCGAAAGAGTAGACGAGCTGCGCCGTGAAATGAAAACAAAAGGAGTCCCACCAACCAACTTCACATACTCTGTGATTGTTAAAGGACTTTGCATAGGCGGGAAACTCGAAAAATACAACCAGGTACTGTGGGACATGGCTTCCGAACGTATAACTCCAGATCAGATCACTTACAATACAGTGATTCAGTATCTTTGCAGGGTGAAAGATTTATTTAGAGCGTTTGAGTTATTTGAAGAAATGAAATCTCGAAACCTTGAGCCTACGCCTGCCACTTATAACATTCTAATCAACGGCCTTTGTTTCTACGGTTACATAAAGGATGCTGACAGGTTTCTCTGTTCGCTTCAGGAGCAGGGTGTTAGTTTATCAAAATTTGCTTATACCACACTGATCAAGGCACATTGTGTAAAAGGTGATCCTGAAATGGCGGTGAGGCTGTTTCTTCAGTTGCTAGAGAGAGGATTCGATGTTTCTCTCAGGGATTACAGTGCGGTGATCAATCGTCTGTGTAGGAGAGAATTGGGAAAGGAGGCTAAGTTCTTCTTTCTTCTAATGTTATCCAGGGGTGTTTCACCTGACTTAGACATCTGCAGAGTGATGATCAAGTCATCAGATGTGCTTGCCTGGACTATTAAAGCGGGGTTGTAGCCTTAAAAGTCTATTGTCCCATCTTATTTGCTTGCTGGAGAAGGCACACTTTCAGTAGAGAAACTGTCACATGAGGTAACCTTTCAAGTTTTACTGTTATTGTAAAATAATAATTAAACCAAACAAGTTGCTTAGCTAATTAACTGATGCTTTGTTAACAGATTAATCTTAGCTACTGGATGGTACCATCGGGCACCAATTGTATCACATTAAGTTCTTCGTAAGATCGCTGTTAGTGATGTTTCTTGGTCATTAGTGTAGCGCTTTTAGAGATACTTCCTCTTTGCTGTCCATCTAACATCGAATGATTGTGTATTCACCCTTGGAACAGGACACTTATGTCTTCAACTTTTGAAAATGTACCGTGCAAAGCAGCTTTTCAAGTTCCCTCAACCAAAGCGTCATTCGTGGTTTTCTTCTTTAAGTCTAAAGCAGTATCTTGTTCAAGTTCTTCTGAAGGTAAACTCAGTGGTTCTTGAGCTGTCTCTGTTTCTTTACCAAATCTGCAGTGTGACTATAGGATGCTTAGAATTGTACATTAGAGTGTTGATGAAAGTGTTCAATTGGGAAAAGAGTTTATATAACTAATCAAGCTTCATGTGTGTTTGGCCTATTGTAATTACTTCAGATTTCTGTGCTGGACTCAAGAGTCTGAGCCTATTCAAACGCAAACTAATGAAATACGATTTTACATCATGTTTTCGACCAGATTACCAAGATTCTTTACTAACATCTTGCAATTTGTTGTTCTTGCTCTTATGTAAGAACATCTTGTTAATGTCTGAAACGCACCCATTTGTTCATTATTTTTTTCTCGAACTTTAACATTTGTTCATTATTTTTGTTTTTGTTATTTTTTCTTAAGATGATTTCCCGATGTAAGAATGTCTATTATATACAAATGTATAGAAGAAATGTTACAACAAAACTTGGTCATACGTCGCAAACAAATGCTGCAAGTATTCCATCATTTCTTTACTACAAGCAAGTTATCTGTGTATTCTGGCAAATTGTGAAATTCGACAACATCGACCAATGATAAAATGAAACCATTGAGATAACACCACTTGGTTATACTTATACATACCACATTTCTTGTATATATATAAATATAAGGATGTCACAACACAGAAAGCTCAAAGTTACCTATATATAAGTATAATATTGATATTGATTAATATTTAATAAGGAGAGTTTTGTTGGGACTTTTACATAAACGTAAGATAAATCTGATCAGTTGTTCTTGGGAGGATGGTGCCTTGGTTTCCAGTAATCAGCAGTGTAGGCAACGAGATCATCTTCTTCCTCAACACCTGTCTCCTTCTCTATTGGCTTTTTCGGATTCATCTTCATCTTTGTCGTCTCCTTACTAAACTCTTCTCCACTTCTTCCTTGTACTTGCACCTTCTTCAATGCATCACCATCATCAACATGCTAATTCACCAATCAAACATATTCTTAGATTACGCATAAAGTATACTACTACTGGAGTCATGTTCGTGAGTAGGTTCAAATTAGCTAATCTTGACCAGTTAACATTTGAGAACTACAAGAGATGCCATTATATTGATTAGTTCTTATGTAGTATTCACTACTCAAAAAAGAATAGAAGTAAACATTTGGAAAGTGTATACTACCTTCGCATTTGAAACAACCTCAACACTTGGCTTTTCACTCTTATCTCCTGATGAAACAAAATGTGACATATATATTAGCTGCGTTCTGGTTAAGACATATATATAAACCATGCATGCATTATATTTCATGCAATGGAAAATATAAGAAATAATTTATACGAAAGTTTGTTTGTCATTCTCATATATATAATACAATTTGTCACGTAAAGGTCATAAACTATGAGTTAGTATCTCGAATACTCATGACCTTACAAATCTGAATAGTTTATAACAGATCTAGAAAAAAAGAAGTAACATAGATAGATAGAGAGAGAGAGAGATAAACCATGAAGGGAATATCCATACGAGAGGCAAAACAAAAGAAGGATCAACAAACACAGAAAGCTTGAAGTGATGGTCATCGCTTAGTTTTGCCCTTAGCTACGAAAATATTCTCAGAAATGAGTTATGAGATCAAATCATGCAAATGATGATGAAGAATTATGTTAATTAACTAGTGTTTATATAGGAGGTTCAGAGACGAAAACTCAAGAGAATGTGAAATATAATATATTTTTCCTTTTACCACAAGCCATGTGTCTCTATTGGGAACCTGCCATCGACGTTTGGGACATGGATAGTTTCCCAAAAAATGAAGGAAACTGTAAATTACAACATGAGGATCCAAGTTCTCACTTCACAGTTAGTACTTTAAGTCTATTAAGAGACCATTCCAACTAGATTAAGAGAATGAAAAAAGTTAAGTGAATATAGTCTCCTATTCTATCAATGCAGTTTAAAATAGTGTCAGATATTTTGAGAATTAAGATTATAACATTTCTCTATTTAAAAACATTTTGGACCAATTCTAATATCAACAAAGGTACCGTTCATAACAATGTAAAAGAAAAAACATCTTGTTGACCAAACTTAAGTCAATAGGATGTATTAATTATTCAAGAACATCCCTTCCTAATCTCGTAAAGTATTTCATTAAACATTACATTAATGCGCGGGTAAACACATTAATTTATCTGTCTTCTGGAGATTCAGATTCAACTTAATTTAAACCCCTAGAAATCTCATCATAGTCTTTGTTTTCATCTCGCTGCAAATTCCATTCTCATTATCACTTTGCAATCGAACGAAGTTTTTATATACCAGACTAAAATCTGTGAGAATTTCTCTCAAATCCTCTATACTTCTATAATCCAACGTATCTACGACAGAAAAGGCCAGGAACAATATAAAATAATCTTATTTTTCGGGAGTATTTCTTTTATGATCTCAATTCATTTCTCTCATTAGTACACGAAGTGTGAAAGTGAAAAAGCAAGAATTTACGTTGGGAATGGCCACAAAAACTTCGATTAAAGAGAAGAGACATAACGTAAAATGCAATTCACAGATCTATGTGCGTGTTTTGTGTTTGTCTCTTGCTATATTGCCACTTTTCTTATACTCCCTTTGTTTCATTATAAGTGTCATTTTAAGTTTCTGCACACAAATTAAGAAAACATTTAATTTTGCATATTTTCTATATAAAAACATTATTTCCCATACACCTAACACTATTTCAACCAATAGAAAATTAAATTGGAAAATAAAATTCATAAATTTTGCATTGAAAATAGAAAACGACACTTTTCATGAAACAAAAATAAAACCTCAAAACAACACTCTTTGCAAAACGGAAGGAGTATTGAAGAACCAAACAAAGTTAGCAACATTAGTTGTGTTAACTGTTTCAGACTTGCCAAAATATTATCTGCAATATCCCAATACATAAAAAGAATTCAACTAGACCTTTGAAAAGTGTCCACATCAACATGAAAAATCCACCGATTAACTTTTAGTTTTTAGCCATACCAGCTCAACCTAACTCTCTTCTTCCTTGCGCGAGTAGATAGAAATCCTTTTACTTCATTGAAACGTCTTTCACCTTTTTCTCTTCATGTCTTTGAGTCCTCTTCTAATTATAGTCTCTTTGGCTCCTTTTTCAGTTCTGTTCACAAATCTATTTAACTGAGTAATCAAAATTAATTGACAATGAAAAAAATATTGGACGACGAGATCTGGAAGCCATCAAGCATCTGAACCCAAAACTACGACTAAGGTTCACCGGGACACCGCTAGAAATAGTTGTGGATGGCAATGATAGGACGATAGAGGAGAAGGGACAATATCATTGAGATCTGTTAGGAGACCCTTTTTTTTTTTTTTTGTCAACTATCTCCATATTATAAATCAAGATTGGACCATTGTCTCTAGTTCTGTAGAACTTAAAGACGCCGGTCGGGTACGATCTACATGGGAAAATAAAATATCTCTTGCTCTAGCTGATTTGGTAAGAGAGTCGGCCATAACATTTTGGCATCTAGGAATAAGGACGATATTACAACTAACGAAAGAAGCTTTAATAGTATTCATGTGTCCTATTTCTGAATGGAAGGTTGGCCAATCTTCAGGGTTCTGTTGGAGACCCTTTTATATTGTTATAAACTTAACAAGCATAAATATCTTCATCATACTTTTTTGTCTCCTTGAATCTATGATTTATTCTTTTTTTTCATCTGGATTTGGCAATAAAAAGCCGCTTTTCTGAGAAAATACTCATAGAAGGGAGACGACAATGAGAGGATTAAATCATCTTCGAATGCTCGAACCAGTGCTCATGCATGAATCGGCCATCCTTGCTTCCGGTAAGGTCACTCACATCTTGGAAACTCAAATTGTACACTACAGAGACTCATTAGGTTTTAGTTTATGCCACAAAATATCGATGAATTTATGACTTGAATTCTTATTTCAGTGTAGGTTTTTATTATTTCTGTAAACTTGGCTTCAGTGTGGTTCATTTGTAAATACCATTGGAAGATTTGCTCTTACGACTTGGCTAAAAGAGTATTCATGAACTCAGGTGTGCAAAGTTCCTCATTGTAGCTATATAGTATATCACCCAAAGAATCAAATTACATATACATATTTATATATTGTCCTTTGACTTTTTCTTTCATCTATGTGCTGTCCCATAATCTTATAACTTTAATGAGTAGCTCACATTCTAAAAGATTCATGCAACCCTTCAAATTTGCGTCTTGGATGTTGTCTATGTCGGTTTATACCACAACTGCTATCCATTTGGGGGCGGGGGGGGGGGCTTCATGGAATTCATTTGTTGTCTTCAGGTTGCAGGGACAAGATATGCTATTAGACGATATAAACCAAAAGTCCATATAATTGTTCTGCATCTATTTCTTGCATTCCAGATTTGAAATCATGTTAAACCTATTCCACTTGCATGTTCATAACTATATAGAAAGTCAAAAGACGTGAACAATAAGTAAGAAATAACTTAGTGCATTTTGATATGTCTAGGTTGGTTTCGAAAACGGTGCAGCCAAGATTATGTGTAAGAGAGCTGATATTTCTAATGATATCTTCCACTTGACACAACTTCAATGGAACTACATCCAACTCAATGTAATCCGTTCAAACATCTTTTTAAAAAAACTCAAGATTTTGAAAACTGTTTTTCTTGCATCTGATGAGTTTTCTTCTATTTACATGAATATCAGACGAGGAAGCTTGGTATGATTTCTATAAAATGATTAGTTTGCTTCTTTTGCAGATACATATGGTCCGAATTAATAACTCCTGAGTTGTTGAGCAGCTGAAGCTTAGTAGTGAAACCAACAACTTAAGCTCACACATTGAGTTTGCAGGCGTAGTGTTTATGTTTTTCGCTCCAGGTTTGCAAAGACAGATGGTAAAAGCTATGATTGGATCAGGCGGACGGATATTGGGATTAAAACATTTAAAGCTCACAAATTTTGAAAGAGGTAAGATTTAATTCACTTACCAAAGACCGGTGGCATTGGTTCCGCTCAGATTCTGGTAATTGTGACTGTGTTGGTCATCAGGTTTTTGCGAGTCACCACTGGATGGTTCAGATATACACGCTGAAATCTCAAAAAGAAAATGGTAGAGAAAAGAAACTGAAACTGGTAAATCACCTGAACATAATCGACTTTAATAGTTATATTAGGTGTCAGTTGGTACACAATTAAGAAATAATGAGTTTGGAAGATAATTGGATCTGTCACGACTAATGATATTTGTTTTCTGGACGGCACATGTTGACTTCAGCTTTTTTTTCGCTTCCAAAAAACAAGTTTAGGATGCAGCTCAAAATCAGCGAAGAAGAATCCGTCAATCTAGAAATCCCAGAACTTTTAATGTTGGATGGTAAGTTATGTTAGGCCTCTTTTTATCTTGGATGAAGTTGATGTGGACTTATCCAAGTGTGGTGTAGGAATCGTAAAAACTGTGTAGACCATATGTGGATTTGTTAAGGTGAATTTTATGTTTATTGTGGAGATTATTTACTAGTTAGGGTAGCCAAATATAGCTTCACTTTGAGTTTGGGTGGACAATGATCTGTTTTAGGTTCGTGGTGTTATGGAGAAATACAGTTCTTACCAGACAAATTTCTCCAAGATGTCTTATGGAGAAGCAGATACTTGACAAAGCGTTTTCTGTAGAAGTTAGAAGGCTTTGTTTAGCCTTTGAGAAGGAGGTTTGTCCCCCTCTACATAAACGAAACAGAGAACTTTCATTGGCCCATAATAATTGATTATTGTTACTGATGTGTTGTATTCTAAACTCATCTTATACTAATTGTGGCTGAGTTTTGCAGTCCAACTACGCGGTGCTCTTTGCGTACATGTGGTTGAGGAAGCATGGATATGTGAATGTGTTTCACAAACCCAGAAATCGAGGATTCACGTAGTGTTGTTGTCCACATGTTCTGAGTCTGACAAGAAATGAAAAACATCTAAGAAGAGTATAATCTTTCTAAAATTTAAAAATGGAACAACCCGTTTAGTTGTTGTAGGTTTTCTTGGTTGCCTATTTTTACTAGAAATAGTGAGACCAAACCTAAAAATAGTTTATCTGAACCTAGGGTTAAGTTACTGAACCTAAGGTTAGGTTACCGAACCTAGGGTTTAGGGTTATCCGAACATAAGATTAGGCTTATCCGAACCTAGGGTTAGGTTTATCCGAACCTAGGGTTAGGGTTACCAAACCTAGGGTTAGTTTTCCAAACCTAGGGTTTAGGGTTACCAAACCTAGGGTTTAGGGTTACCAAACCTAGGGTTTAGGGTTACCAAACCTAGGGTTTAGGGTTACCAAACCTAGGGTTTAGGGTTACCAAACCTAGGGTTTAGGGTTAGGGTTCCAAACCTAGGGTTTAGGGTTACCAAACCTAGGGTTTAGGGTTACCAAACCTAGGGTTTAGGGTTGCCAAACCTAGGGTTTAGGGTTACCGAACCTAGGGTTTAGGGTTAGGGTTCCAAACCTAGGGTTTAGGGTTCCAAACTTAGGGTTAGGGTTCCAAACCTAGGGTTAGGGTTCCAAACCTAGGGTTAGGGTTCCAAACCTAGGGTTTAGGGTTAGGGTTATCCGTACCTAGGGTTAGGTTACCAAACCTAGGAAAAGTTTATCCAAACCTAGGGTTAGGGTTACCCGAACCTAGGGTTAGGGTTAGGGTTACCTGCAACCCTAACCCTAGGTTTGAACCCTAACCCTAGGTTTGGAACCCTAACCCTAAACCCTAGGTTCGGTAACCCTAAACCCTAGGTTCGAATAAACTTTTCCTAGATTCGGTTTCACTATTCCTAGGTTCGGTAACCTAACCCAAGGTTTTCGGATAACCCTAACCCTAAACTTTAGGTTCGGATTACCCTAACCCTAGATTCGGATAACCCTAACCCTAGATTCGGATAACCCTAACCCTAGGTTTTCGGATAACCCTAACCCTAAACTCTAGGTTCGAATTACCCTAACCCTAGGTTTGTATAATTTGTTTGTATAATATTCAGTTTTGCATTCGTTGTTATGTGTTTCTTAGTGCGTGTATGAAGATTTCCCAATAAAACTATCTCTCATTAATTTGTTTGTTCTCAGCATGTAAACCCCTGCAGAGTAATGTTATTAGATGTTATTATCAGCCAAAAATCTTTAAATTAATAAGGTTAGAATTGTAATATTTTTATAATTATATACATTTACTAAATTAAAAGAATGAAGATCTATTTACTTTTTTATTTTTATGTAAAATAAGAATAATAATTTCTTCCATAGTTACTTATTAATTAAACTTTAGAAGTTCAGTTTCTATCTTATTTTAAGTTTGGTGTGATTAGATATATTATGTATGTTCTAAATGTAACACTAAACTATTAAAAATAAAAATAAAAATTACATAAAAATATTAAAATTATAGATAGACTCCATTTAGAAAAAACTAACAATACAACTTTATATTCCTATAATTTTAAAAATTAAATAACTAATTTATTAGTTTAATAAAACTATATATTTATATACATTTTTAAATTACTATTTTATTATTTTACTGAATTATGTTCTATTTTGAGTTTTAATAATTTTAGGAGAAATTGTCAAAATTACCACATTTCTAATACATATTTCCATGTTTACAATTAACCACATTTACCTTTACTTTTAAAGAGGTAAATAGATATTTATAAATTTAGGGTTAACTAATCTAGATTTAAGATTTAGAGTTAGGGATAAGGTTCTGGAATGTGAGATTTAAGATTTTAATAAATATATAAACAAATACCTATTTTAAAAAAAATAAAAATAAAAAATAAATTAAAAATTTTGAAAAGAAAAGAAAATATGCAAAAAAGAAGAAAATTTCAAAAAAATTGTAAAGAATTTTGAATTTGAAAAAAGTATAATTTTGAAAACTATATAATTTTTTATTTATATATCTATAAAGTAAGGATATAAGAGTCTTTTGACTCTTTAATAAAGAAAATATATTTTAATATGTTACATTATTTTAAATTGTTTAAAATTCGTGTCATATACACAAAACCACCAGTGAGACTAATATTCTCCATTTACAACGAAAATTGAAAAATTCTAAACATATAAAGTTATTATTATGCAAAAATTGAAAAACGGTTAAATATAAAAGAGAAAAAAAATTTACATATAAATCAAATTTAAAAGACATAATCCGTGCGTAGCGCGGAAATAACCTCTAGTTCACATAATTTTGTTCGTATTCGACTACACAGTCCACACTAATGTATAAATAACTGAATTTTAGAGGTTGATTAGAAGAGAGGGTAAACTGTGGATAGTTCTATTATTCCTTTAAAATAAATATGCTTTAATTTTAAAAATTAAATCTACAGCCAAAGTATTATTGGAAAAAATATATTAACTCTAGAAATCTACTTTTCTATAGTTTTTATTCATAACTTTGGAAAAATCTACAAAAATAAAATTTAAAGTCATAGTTAAAATCTAAATCTTAGAGCAAAAATATAAAGTCACAATCTCAACCAATCAAACCTAGTAATTCCATTTTGTTTATAAGTCAAAGTGAAAATCAGAGTAGCTTGACATAAAATATTGCTCTTTGACTTTCAAATTACCATTAGTTATACATTAGTTACAACCCTCGTAGATCATTTAAAGCATATATTATATGTATAATCCATAAATTTTGTAGAAGAAAGATCCACAAAGTTTTTTAAAGAATAAAATTAAAATTTGGTAGATTGAAGGACGTCGGTCGAAACATGAGTTATTAAATTATGTCAAAGAAACGTAAACAAAAACATATGTAAGCCATAGTCTGTATGATTTTTTTTTTTCTTTTTTTGAGAAAGGTAAGTCTGTATGATTTTTATAATTGGAAAATGTGTATCTTTGTTAGTATCAATTTGTGTATGCTATATCTCCCGCATTTCACCAAAATTTAAGTACCTAATTGCTTTATTCGATCAGAATGTACCACCTTTTTCATCACAAGTACCATATCTTAATTTAATCAGATTAATTGCCGCGTGTGAGCTGTAAATTAACTATGAAAATTTAATTTGATAAAAGAATTATTTATGTAAACTATACATAACTTGAAGGTCTCAAGTCTGTAAACATTGCAATTGGCGATATAATGTAGAATATTCGCAAACAGGCCTATTGCCATATCGCTTAGCAACTCTTTCTACTATGTACCAGTTCTAGCCTCGTTATTTGGTTCATGTACTTAACAACAATTCAAGCCTAATCAAACATAAATACCAAAATTGTTACCATCTTTTATCAAACTCATAGAAAGCACCACGCTCAAGAAAATCACAAATGATTTAGTTTACTGGGCCTGAATCAAAGCCCATTTGAACATAACCAAATACTTATATATTATTTAAGAACAAGAATTATATGGCCCATAATCTGCTTTAATTATGCATGTAGGCCCTATATATGCTCTCTTTTATTTCAGATTAAAAGTTCGTGATCTCCATGTTAAATATAAGACATTCTATTCCGACAGATTGACAATCAAATGATGAATTAAAGGGCATGTCGTTAAGTATGCAATAACGCAAATTTGAATTTATATTCGGCAATCCAAAAAGATATCACTCGTGTAATTCAAAAAGAAAGATTGATGTGAATTTTCCTTAAGTAATGATGAATTAAGCTTTCTGTCCTCCAAACGAATAAATTACAAATTAATTTAGTCATTTATTCTCCACTACACATCATTTTCCCTTTATTAGGTTCAAAAGCTTTCCATTAATCTGTTAACTATATTTTTTATTTCTATAATGTAAGCAGCTTCTAGAAAACTAATAATGATCAGTGTCTCATATATGTTTTTCTCATTTATACTGCATTGCATTGTTATTTTAATTTTCACGATATATTTCTTTTTTGAACTTATACTTCACGATATTCAAACGCTATTATGAAGTTTATACGTTGTTACAACATCCATTTGCATCTTAAAATATTTTGGGTATTTTATTAACAAATGAAACTGTTGGGTTTCTTGTATTATATACTTGCACACAAGTTGATTCGTTACCTCAAATTAATAAAAAAATCCCATAAACGCAGAAATTAAGAGAAGTGTTTTCCTTAATTATGGAAATAATATATCACGTTAAGCCTTAATCTTAGCTTTACAGAGTATATTTACACAATATATAAAACGAGAAAGAGCATTAAAAAGGCAATTCTTAGCATCAACCTTTTCTAAACATATACTGAAAATAAATTAACAACTAAACAATATCAATAGATTATTATGGCACCCATCATTTATATTGCATAGGCCATTATTTTCTTCCTTCCACTTAATCTAAAAAGCTTTAAAAAAGGAGAGAAAAGATTCTTGAGTGAAGATGGGAACAGCGACGTCGACGATGGCGGCTAAGTTAGCTTTCTTCCCACCAAATCCGCCGTCGTACACGGTGGTGACGGATGAATCGACGGGGAAGATGAGGATATCGGCGGAGATGATGCGTCACCGGAGAGATGAGGAAATCGAAGTGGTGAAGATAATGACAAAAAGAGGGAATGAGATCGTGGGGATGTATATAAAGCATCCAACGGCTAAACTAACAGTTTTGTATTCTCACGGTAACGCCACTGACATAGGTCAAATGTTCATCATCTACAACGAACTAAGTCACCATCTCAATGTCAATCTCATGGGGTTAGTGTATACAATTAATTTATGTCTACTGATGCATGATGTCATTTATATGCATTATTCCATTAAACTCATTTATTTGATTCTATAGGAACCTAGCTGATACATTGTTTGATGCTTACTTCGACCTTTTCCATACTTTTTTGGTGAGAGATAATATTCTACAAGACAGTAGTGGTAGTTCACATTAGTCATCACAAATATATACTTGTGATTTTTTGAGTTTACTCAGCAAAGGATTGATTAGTTATAAATCCCAAGAAATAAATTTGTCAAGTTGTTTTTTTCATTATTTAAAATTTAAGACAAGCTACTAGTATTTAATTATTTTAAATAAAAAATTAATAACAATATATATAAATATCACCTAATATTTTTATATAGAGATCGGTGCAAATCCCTACACAACTCACCGAATAATTAATCATGATATTTTAAATATATGGCTCACGATATATTATAAAATATATTTTGAAGAAATTATATATGTTTTTTTCTGATGATAATTGCAGATACGATTATTCAGGATATGGGCGATCTTCTGGTAAGGTAAGTCAACAGTTTCCATAATTTCAAATTACCCTTGTTAGGGGAGGGATTAGTGCGTCCATATACGCGTAAGTTTGTTAACAAAGCTAAGATAATTTACATGATGTCATGCTACTCCAGTTAAAAAATCTATATTTTAATGTATAATTTAACGGTATATGATTGGACGTGTGTATTGGGATTGATTTGGATCGTTTAATGTTGAAAGCCAAGCGAGCAAGAGACGTACGCAGACATAGAAGCAGCTTACGATTGGCTAAGAGAAACTTACGGAACAAAAGATGAACGTATCATTTTGTACGGACAATCTGTGGGAAGTGGACCGTCGCTTGAGCTTGCTTCTCGTCTTCCACGTCTTCGAGCACTTGTTCTTCACAGTCCTTTCTTGTCCGGTCTACGTGTTATGTACCATGTCAAGCACTCCTTCTGGTTCGACATTTTTAAGGTTAGACTCGAAAAGTAGCATAGAAACCAAAACAAGAAGATTATGATTTATACTTAGTGATTTGATATTGCAGAATATTGAGAAAATTCAACTTGTGGACTGTCCCGTTCTTGTGATTCATGTAAGTGTATTTTCTCATTATTTTATAGATTCCTATTTTACATTATATAAGAATTATAATAACAAAGGATATTAGAACATCATTATCCTTAGAACCCCATTTGTTTTTTTTGTTTTTTTTTGTCTGATTAAAAAAAAAAATCAATTGCGGGGCTGACACGTCATGTCGCGAATAGTGCAAGAAACAATTTTTATTTAAAAGTTTTTGGAATCGTTTTTAGCAGTACTGTTCATGGGTCCCACATGTCAGTAGAGCTTGCAAACAGTGCAATAAAACTCTTAAGAGCTTGGGTTAAAGATGTCCTTATGTGCTATGCGTGTTATGCAGGGAACAGATGACAAAGTGGTGGATATTTCACACGGAAAGCAATTATGGGAACTATCCAAGGAAAAATACGAACCCTTATGGCTTAAAGGAGGAAGCCATTGTAATCTTGAGATGTTTCCAGAGTACTTACCTCACTTAAGAAAGTTCATAGGAGCCATTGAGAAGCTTCCAGTTCCACAACTCCGACGCCATTCAGTATCTGATGATCACAAGAAAGACAAACAACAACTGGATCCGAAGAAGAGTACTAGTAATTGGATTGGATCTAGGCATAGCACAGAATGTGTAGTTACTTCTAGAGACAAATCTAGAAAGATGAGTATTGGTCATCGGTTTGGGAAGGCGAGAAACAGCACGGATAGCTTTGATCGTGCTAGGAATAGCTTCGACAGGTTAGTACTTCAAAACCATTGATTCGATTATAGTTAGATTTGTACACGTTTAAATTTATTTGATTATGTGATCTAACTTTATGGTAATTTGGTTTTAGGTTGGGTGAAATGGTGAGATCAGTTCGATTGTGTAATGTTGATTGTGTGAAGAATGCTGTTGCAAAGGCCTGATGATTGTTGTTAGATCCAACCAAATATTGTTCTTTCTTTGTTCGTTGGTTATATTCTGTCGAATGGAGAAAGATGTTTTGTAAACATATATATCCTTCTCAGTTTTCACTAAATAAAACAAAAGAACATTATCTTTTTATCTTCTTCTGAAATGAAAAGTGAAAAACATAATCCCTCCGTTTCAAAAAAATATATATTCTAGAAAAAAAAATTGTTTCTAAAAGATCCATATTTTATCAAAAAAAAAACATATCCTACAGGTTTCTCTACATCTACCAATTGTGCATATTTTGTCAAAAAAAGAAACCTCTAGTCAGTTTGATATTAGTTAGAAAGATCTCACAAAAAGAAAAATCAGAGTTACCACGAATTTATAAAATAACGTTTTTGTAATCAATTGTTTGACCCTGTGCTTTTCTGTTTCTGAAGGTTTATATTTTATGTTTGATGCTTATAAGAAAAGAAACCCCTATAAGGATGCAAATCAGCAAAGTTGAACCTACAGATTTGGTCAAGACCATACCGAAAATTATGACATGCTGCAGATGTGCTTACATTGAACTAAAGGTAATAATAGATTGACTTCTCAAGACCGATCTGGTCATATCAAAGACATAACTGTAGTCAACACATTAATTAAGTTGCCGTTTTCATGCTTTTTAAAACACTATTTATAGATCACATCCGCTAGAAAACAAACATCATCAAACAGTAAAAACATAACACTAAATTGATAAACACGAGATTTCAAAATCAAAGAGAAGATGGCATCGAAGACAACATTGTTCATTTTGTTCGCTCTCTTCCTCTCATGTAAGTCTTCCTCTCTCTCTCAACATATGATTTGAAACATAGCTTAATTATAATGTAATTGTAACAACTGAACAGGCACGTTGTTGGTGAGCGTTGAAGCGCAGTTGATAATTCCATGCAAGACAGCAGCTGATTGCAAATCGAAGATTTATTGTTCCAACGGAAGCCCGCAATGTGTGGTCAGACAATGCCAATGTGCGAGCGTCAAACCACTTAACATGATGAGGACAAATACACCTGTCCCGCAAGGCAATCTTTGATTGTTCTTCTTCTCATCAATGCCTAAACAATTTGTATACTTGCATTGAAGGAATATGCATATACTTCTTTGCCTTTATAACCAAAATTATATTTTAATTAATTTATCGTAAGTTTAATAAAACACAAAATTTGTCTTATAAAATTTTGATCTCCTATTTCCAATAACAAGCAATCACATACGAATATACTCCTTCCGTTTCATTTTAATTGTCATTATGGGTTTATACACACATATTAATAAAACATATAATTTTGTATATTTCTAAAATAAAAACACAATTACCTATACATCTAACTATATTTTGACCAATAGAAAAAATAAATTAAAGATTTTTTTAAATAAATTTTGTATTAAAATTCTAAAACAACACTTATTTTGAAACGAAAATTTTCCTCTACAACTATAATTAAATCGAAACGGAGGGAGGGAATATTAATTTTGGTTCTCACTAATTCTGTGAATAAGTTCCAATGTATCTCTATTCAAAATTAGAAATGATAAACTACATGACTAAGAGCTCAAATGGTATATTAAACTGATGTTTTCTTTTTGGAACACAGACTTGCATTAAACTAAAAAGTTCAAACTCCTCTAAAGGGAGCGAGTACATTAGACGCATTTAATAAGGACTGCTTTGCTAGAGCATCCGCTACTAGAGGGGAAGATACAAAACAGACGTGTGACATTCATTTCGAGGTAAACCTGTCCTCCCTTATGATCCAGCCAAGACCTGCTAGTTTACGGTCTTCTTGCCACACCGTGTCTGAGGTCACTATGGTCGTATTCGGTGGGATTAATGCTTCACGGTCGGGAGGGTTCAGATGAGGGGTCAGACTCTTGATGCTCTGTTCCGAAAGCCATTCCCTTGCCGCCTTGATTGCTTTTGAGAGAACTTCCTGTGGGGTTGTTTGCTTGTTGCTGAAGATTAAGTTGTTTCGAGCAAGCCATAGCTTCCAGAGGATCCAAGGAGACAGCTGCCCTGAAACAATACCCGAAGGTGGAAAACAATCCAGATCACATAGAACATGCTAACAAGAAGCTAAATCTACCATTCCTCGAATATCAATACTTTGTGAGAATGAAGCCAGACTCCACACTCTTTGCGCAAAGTTAGAGTGAAGGAAAAGATGATTGGTAGATTCAGTGATATTGCATCGTTTACAGCTCCACAGTTGTTATGTTTCGAGTTGTGAGGTTGGTTCCAGGAAGACTTTCCGGAAGAATGTCTTTAATGGCTAAATGGGCTTAGAAAACGATTCAAAATCGAGTTTATAAGCCATCTATATCGACTTTTTAGATTTATTTTGTAGTATATGCCCTATGATGGCACGTAATAAGCACAATGACGGCAGACCATATCATCTTTTGTTTTAGTGATCAAATAAACTCATGTTTTCACTTCGGCCTCATTATGTTTATTTTTAATATTTTGAAGAAGTAGAGAGAATAGCAAAAACTAGCCATGCCTAAGATCCGTATTTTTTTTCAAAAAAGCTGTCAGTTTAATATTAGTTAGAAAGATCTTTAAAAAAATCAGAGTTATCACGAATTAATGAAATAACATTTATGTTTATCAATTGTTTGACCATGTGCGTTGCTGTTTCTGAACGTTTTTTTTTTAAGTTTAATGATGCTTATAAGAAAAGAAACCCCTCTAAGGATGCAAATTAAATCAGCAAAGTTGAACCTACAGATTTGGTCAAGCCCATACCGAAAATTATGACATGTTGCAGATGTGCTTACATTGAACTAAAGGTGATAATAGATTGACTTCTCAAAACCGATCTGGTCATATCAAAGACATAACTGTAGTCAACACATTAATTAAGTTGCCATTTTCATACTTCCTAAAACACTATTTATAGATCACATCCCCTAGAAAACAAACATCATCAAACAGTAAAAACATAACACTAAATTGATAAACACGATATTTCAAAATCAAAGAGAAGATGGCATCGAAGACAACATTGTTCATTTTGTTCGCTCTCTTCCTCTCATGTAAGTCTTCCTCTCTCTCTCAACATATGATTTGAAACATAGCTTAATTATAATGTAATTGTAACAACTGAACAGGCATGTTGTTGGTGAGCGTTGAAGCGCAGTTGATAATTCCATGCAAGACAGCAGCTGATTGCAAATCGAAGATTTATTGTTCCAACGGAAGCCCCCAATGTGTGGTCAGACAATGCCAATGTGCGAGCGTCAAACCAGTTAACCTGATGAGGACAAATACACCTGTCCGGCAATGAAGGAATATACCTAAACAGTTTATATACTTGCATTGAAGGAATATGCATGTACTTCTTTACCTTTATAACCAAACTTTTATTTTAATTGATTATCATAAGTTTAATAAAACACAAAATTTGTCTTATAAAATTTTGTTCTCCTGTTTCCAATAACAAACAACCACATACGAATATATTAATTTTGTTTCTCACTAATTCTATGAATAAGGTCCAATGTGTACCTCTATACAAAGTTACAAATGAAAAAAAAACTACAACACTAAAAGCAACCTTATCGTCTCAAACCCTTTTTCAGGTTTCTCATAATTTTTATATTAATAATTTGATTAAATTTATATTTTACAATTATTTTTTAAATAAAAAGAAAATATAAACCAATCCTAATTAGTCTATCGGTGAGATTCTGATAATTCTTACTTTCAGAACATGTATATTTCTCTTTCGCTACTGTTTTATTTTTATTGTAATTTAATGCTCAGAAACTCTGATACTTTAAGATCTAGCTCAAATAATATATCAAAGTGATATTATAACATAAGTTTGTAAAAGCTAGAGAAGATTATATGATATATCAAACTTTAATTAAATATAGTGAAACATATGTATTTATCCTATTCAAAAAAGTTAAACATGAAATTCTGATTGAAAAAATAAATTAGTAATGAATGATTTTTAATATGTCTAATTAAATCCGCTTAATTAAGATGTCACATATCGAATATACTATTCACATGTTTGTATTCACAGTGTAATTTGCATAAACTAGATTTTTTTTTGAAATGGGAGAGTGTGTTATACATATGCTGGTAAATAAAAGTAACATAAAGTCTCTGGAATATATTATAAAAATGCATTCCCCCAATTTTAGATTAGTTTAGTCAACAAAAAAATATTTACCTTCTAATTAATTCGGTCTAATCAAGTCAAGCTTAATTAATACAAAAAATCATATTCTAATTTTGTTAGTATTAGATAAAGTAAAAAATAAATTATTATGGAGTGTATATATTGAGTTAATTAATATATAGATGTCGTCTCAGGTATCTTTTTTAATTAGCTATTATTATTACAGGTATAAATAGTACAAATATAATCGTGTAGAAAGAACTATAAAATTATTTTTATATGACTCAGTTTTTGTTATTTTTATTAGACAGTAATAGAAGGCACTAAAATCTTAAATTTGCTTATATTTATATGTAAATAAAAGCAATAGTTTATTTTTCAATCTGGGTCTCCAAAATTTTTAAACTGTCTCTAAGCTAGAATGTCATTGGTCTTAAAAAACTAGTGTACAATGAAAATCATCAATATTTCAAAAGAAGGCAATATAAGCTCGATCGACATTTAATCATACATCCGGCGAATTTGCATTAATCAACATATATAGCAATGACATGTAGCGCAATCACATGCATGATTGAGTATACAAACTTTGTATTTGCACGTTGGAGGGCATACTCCATTACAATCAGAGTTTCTATTGCAGCGCGTAGGAAGTACTATTGGAGGACTAATCGCTGGAGTAGCAGTAAGAACATGATAATCTTCGGCCGGAGGAAGACAGTGGCAACCAGGATCTTTGTCACCAGGACAGCGACACATACCTTCACCTATCTCTGGCACTCCTCTCAGTAACGCTTCAGATATCAACAATATATCTATTCATGAAGAAGGAGAAATTTGGTAAATTTTGCCTCCAAAAAAGTATAATATATATTTTAATGTTCTAAGTTTGTGGTGTGTGTATATATATGTGTTCCAAAAGTATATAATATTTACCAGATGCAATAATAAGAGCGAATACGAAGTGAATGATAGGTTTCGCCATAGTATTTGAATTTTAAAGTAGAATAGAGCTTTTCTTTTTGGTGTGAATAAGTTTTGGTTTTTTTCTATCTTTTTATATAGAGAGAGACAAAGAGAGAATGCCTATTTCAGAAACTTTGACTATTTGTTTTTTCTTTTTTAAGAAGCTTTGACTATATGTTACATGTTTAACTAAGAAATATGTAAACAAATATCCGTAAATGTTGGACCCTTGTTAAGGTAATAATATATATGCAGAATATTTTATTGTTTAGTCAACAATTGACTTAATAAATTTGGAAGCTACAAGAATATTGGACCACTATCATGGTGGTAGGCAGAAACTTTGACTATGGGTTCTAATCTATCGAGATGAATATATAGTTAGAAGAACTATAATCTCACGTATTATTCACCTCCTATGTAAAAGATATTTACTTATTGCCAATTGCTTATTGGTTGAAAAATCTTAGACTTAACAATCTAATTTACCAACATAAAAAGTGGAAAAAGACTTGCTTGGCGAGTTGGAGTCATAAAAATTGAAAAACGTTGAAGTAAGACAATATTTTTTTAATCTCTTTTATGATTGTCTTTGCAATGAAATACATAAAAGATAAAACACTTTCGAAAAATAAATATCATAAACTGTGTATCATTCAGGTTGTTGTCATAATTTCTGAAACATTTTGCATATAAATTGATAACCTCTTCATATGTGGGCTTGGTTCAGTTTGGTTCATTTTACTT
This sequence comes from Sinapis alba, assembly GCA_012274485.2. Lineage (NCBI taxonomy): Eukaryota > Viridiplantae > Streptophyta > Magnoliopsida > Brassicales > Brassicaceae > Sinapis > Sinapis alba. The sequence goes on from MU106710.1 coordinate 39,075, forward strand.
GTGTGTATTTGGGCTACAAATCAGAAAATGGCCATTACCACTGTCTTTTTCTTTCTCGTGCTCTTTATAGAAAATCATTTACAAAAAAAAGGATTAAGTGGACCAGCAATGAATAAAGTTTCTATCAAAAATGCATATATCCAATTTTCTTTTGTGGCGGATATGAATTCCGACCGGCTTAGTGGAAGTTAAAATAAATGGATCAGCCACATATCCCATTTTATTAAATAAGGAGAGATATCGAGAATTAGTTTGCATGTGTAAAGAAAAATATAAAGTTCTTTTAACCCCAAAAGAAAAGTTTAATTTTCCTGCTAGAAAGAACATTATGAGGTTTGTTTGTTTAGATAGGGAATCCGAAATATATAGACAAATCAAGATATGTTCGCACAAATGTGTAAACATACAATATGAATGGATCAGGTATGTCTTGATCTACAAATGGAGAGGCATGATTTGACCTACGCATAATATTATCTAGAAATGATTCGGGCTCTTACCATGGGGAAGTTGATTTGCCTCGTGAAGAGAATAATATAATAAAAGATTATAAAAAGTATTTTTTTTGTTGCTAGATATCATAACGTAGATGGCTTCATAAAACTTAAAAGAGTATTTTTACTATAAACCAAATTCTATAGTATTCACTCAATTTACTATAGAATTTATACATTTCCTTACAAATGTGAGAAAAGAAATTGGACCGAGCCGGCTCGACTGTGTAATCTACGGTTACAATTAGAATTTTAAAATCAATATGCCAATATAATGTATAGTATATTTTAATTGGATATTATATTACAATATAATATAAATTAGAAATACTCAATCAATTGGTATATGAAGCTGGGATCTCTGTGAACAAGGCTATAAGAAGTGCTAGATGCACTTGTATAACTGTGGGAGCACTGAAACAGTAACAAAAGATAGTAGCTCTCCTTAGTTGAGTTTTTTGTTAAAGTTTTTGTCAGTATCATTTTTTTTTAAACATATTTGGGCATAGCTGTCCATTAACGGCTATTGCCATAAGAGAGTTAGCATGTAGCCAAAAAAAAAAAAAGTTGGCAAGTAGCAACTATGATTAAACCCTATAAACAGTGGGATGCATAGAGCATTTTGGATCTAATCCACGTCTCCTAAGTTATTATCATTTGGAACTTTTTTATTTTAAAGCCATTTACGATATATAAAAATGATAATTAAATCACTCAAATCAAAATGGAGATTCCAACGTTTTGAAGTTGACATCTGCTGACGCCAGTTCGCAGCAGTTAGGTTCAAAGGTGCTAATGATTTATTTTTATTAATTAATTAAATAATATAAATCTTTGTCTCCATTTGATTTCTCCTCCAAGATCACTTGTTTATTAATATACTTTTACACATTCTTGTCGCTTACCAATTGGCTTTTTCGTGCGTGGGGCTCATTAGAGGTAATTTTGTGGCTCTCCTTCGTTGCAAAAAATAATAATATTAAATATCTTTTTAAAATGGATGTTTTAATTTAATATATTAAATTTATGGTTTGATACTCTGATTTGGATAATCTGCCTCTTCAAGTCAAATTCGACTACTATACATTGCCTCTTCTCGCTAAACAGCGACTCCAATTAGTAATCAAATTTTAAATGGCTTAGTACAAAACAATGTCAGAAGATGCTACTAAATAAAAGTAACAAAATTAGTAAGACTCAAGATATTTCAGAAATAAATGCTTGCAAATTTCTTAATAGATATCAATATCCTTAGACTAATACAAAGTGAAATCTCTTACACATAATTTTAAATATAAGTTATATATATAACTATTAATTTATAGATCCGGATTTGACTCTCGGCAAACACAATTCTTTTAAGTCCTTAAAAAAACTATTTTATCATATATAATTTTATACATGTATATTCCTTGTTCTAAACTTATATGACACTAAATGTTATAAGTTTTAGTCGAAAACCCAAACTGTTTTTTATTTAAAAACTAATATTGAATGGTAAAAAAATTTGCACATAATTTTCAATAGTATAACATAATATTTTCTTAAATAGGATTTAGTGTTTCAGGTAAACTTTGTTAGATCAATTGGTCGTCTATATTTATAATTAATATTGAGGGTAGATTATGATTAAAGGAGTGTTAAAAAACAAGATTAAAGCAAGGGACACATTTATATCTAGCAAGCTTACAAAAAAAAATATATATATATATATAACAAAAAAAAAGAAAAGTAAAGCCTAGGTCCTTTATTACATTAATAAGTTACAATATGACACAAAAATGCATCTTAATACTAGGTTTAGGTAACACTCACCTGACTTGACCGTGACCTATTATCATGTTTATTTAATTAAAACGCCTATATAAATGTTCAAGTGTGTCAATGGACCGACTAATTAAAATTCAGGAAAAAATCTTGAATGTTCAGCTAAATTTGATGGGAACTACACGTGTTGACAGTAACACACAACAAAGAACTGGCAAAATGGTTTACGTATTTAATAAGATAGGCTTACACCCAGAAAAGTTAATTAAAGTAATTAGTGACGGAAGTGTGAGTGGATCACTACCTTAATATGTTAATTATTGCTAGAGCCAATTCAGAAGAAGCTTAGTTATTAATCAACAAGTTAATCATCAACTGTATGAGGTGCCGTACGTACGCACGGGTTTTTCAGATTGTATCAATATTGTTAACATTTAGTTGAAGTAAAGGTTTTAGTTGAGATGGAATTGGATAAAATCTTCTCGAAACTTATTTGAAAATGTAATAGTTTTTATGTTTTTATCCAACTATAAGATTTATCACCTTATCATGTAATGTAATAGTTTATGTTTTTAATTTGAAATTTTTTAGTAAATAAAATTATTGTTAACAAATTAATGTATCGCGAGATGCTTATGTGTCACTTATTAGTAGATTTGTTTACTTAAGAAATGATTTTTGTTTTAAAATAAAAATATTCTAGAAAATAAAATGAACATCAGTATCATTTTTTACAAATTGTTTTTTTTTGGTCTTACATCATAGCTGTTTGATTGTGAGACCAGATAAAACGGTTTTTATCCGACTTTTGTTATTATCATACTTTATGATCTTGGTAATATCTAGTAAACTATATAAAATATCAAAACGAGATTATGTCTAAAATTTTGGGTACAAAACTATGGCTATATCTTACTCGGTATGACCGGATCCAAAAAGTTAAAATTGATATTAATTTTTTCCAGCAGAGAAAAACATATTCTTCGGATTGCTTTTTTTAGGGTTAGTGACATCTTCTAGAATGATATCTAAGAACATCCGCAATGGGAATCTCTTGTTAAGAGTTTCTCACCAAAAATAATAAATTTTAAAAAAGAAGTTTTTCAAAATTTAGAGATTCATACAAAAGTCTCTTTGTAAAGAAATTTTTGTATGAATCTCTCAAGTTTCAAGAGACTCTTTCTTTAAAAAGTTATTACGTTTGGTGAGAAACTTCGACGAGAGACCCCTACTAATAATGTTCTTAAGGCGTACAAAGAAAATGGATCAACAGTGTTGATTCAACACACAGCACAAGTTTTGGCAAAGAAAAGGCAAGCTTATCCTCTTTAGTCCAATCAAATAAATAACAATGTGAGGCTGCTTTGTAGTGAAGTGGGTGAAAGTGGAGACAGTGGTCATTATGTAATTTGCAAAATGGTACACTTTAATAATCAATTTGTACCATAGGGTCATAGGCTCTTCTTAATGTCTCTGTAAATGGGTATATTTTGAAACCTGAAAGCTACCAAAATAATAGAAACACAAAATCTTATTTTCTTCTTTTTGTCATATAAAATTAGAAATTATAGGGTGACGCGTGCCTAACACAGTCTCTCATTGTGATGTCCTCTCACATAAAACCTCACAATGTCGACCGGGAAAATTTTCTTGATTATGTTAGGGAACAAATCTCTAGAATATGGCCAATTAGAATGAAACCTTTTTCTATATGGCCTGAAACTTTGTGGAAGTTGTCATCTTTTTATTTAAAACAATTCACTTTCCGATACATTTATTTATAAAATTTTACAATACAAACTATTGCCTGCAACATCTATGGATTAAAGAGATACTCATGCACATTTTCAAATCAACTTCGGATTAAGAACGCCATGTTATAATTTGTCAAATAGTCTTTATGAACAGAGATGGAACTGTACGTCATCAATTATTATATGAAAAAGATATCTGGTTTAGTCCACAAAGTTGACATATATAAAATTTTTTTAGCTATTGTGACTGATAACTATAGAAATAGTAAAATCAAGATTAATAAAATAAATTCATGGATTAATCTAAACTATTAAAATAACGATATACATTCGTTTCATATAATGATGACAGCGACAAAACAACTACAACAAATGATTATAAAAAAAAAAATGACTTGGCATTAGTAATTTCAGTGGTAGAACTCATAAATAAAATAGAAATACCGCATTAACAAAAATTACCGATGACACTATCAATAACGTTATTTTCGTTACGAAACTATATAATACAATAATTTAGCAAAAAAAAAACTATATAATACAATAGGTTAAAAGTTTTGTGAAGTCTTTTTAAGTCAATGGAAAGTACTGCACCATTTATTTTCCTTTTCAAAAGAACTCAATTGTGGAATAGACTATGAAAGCAAGTAAGCATGTTAAAGTAAATGTTTAAGTTGTGTCTTGGTGAATTGGTGCGCCGGCCACCAGGCGTCACTACAGAATGTTTGGACCCACTCATTGCATTTCATGTCTCATTTATCAAAATCACACCACCCCTATATCTTTGTTCTCATTTATCTTTTTGTACATTTCTTTTGGGCAATGAAGTAACATAGTAGATCTTACCTGTTTCGGAATCTATACTCTCCCTCGGGAAATTACTACAAAATCGTTTTTGAAAATGGGAATACTGTAGCTGTGTTTGGAGTTATCTTGATGGCCGAAGTAGTGATGTAATAGTGAATATAGGGTCATAGCGATTACATGACTTAGTAATTAAAAATGCATAAGTGGTATACCGTACACCGTACGTAGTTGTCACCATAAAATGTTCAAATATAGTGAGTCTCGATGGGGCCGAAGCTGGATAAAAAGTGCAATTTTTTTCTTTTGTTTTGAACTGACGATGTAGAAATTTTGCTGAGATAAAAATGAATGAACGCTAAAAAAATTGAGAAAACTCTTCTCACACTCTTTTTTAATTTCTAAATTAGCAACAACATAACAAATATTTATTTATTTGGCAAAATATATTCAGTTCTAAATAACATATATGTAAATCACTTTAAACCCCAGGATAACTACTATAAATATTTTTGGCAGAGATGAAAAAGATTTGGCAAATATTTTTGAACATTTCATGCAATAATTCTTAATGTAAAATAGAGGAGATACCTAGAAAAAAAAACTAGGTTTTGAAAAATAAAAAGATGAGAAAATGAGTTATAATTATAGAACTTAAATCATTTCTAATGAGTTTTGCTATTTCATTTTAAAATAAAGAATTTTTTTAATTATAGAATAAAAACAGAAATTTGCTATTTTCTCCTATTTGTAAAGAAAATAATAATTTCTATTTTAAAGTAATAAATAATTATAAATTAAAGTAAGTTTACCTATAAATGTTATTATAAAAATAAATATAGATGCTCTTACGTTAGCATATGCGCTTTAAGAACACTTTTGTTGAGGGGTTTTAACACAAATTAATACTAACATTTTTATATGCTTAGACGTATATGTATGTCGAAAACCTATTTTGAGAAATTTCCATTGAGAATGCTTTCGATATCCTAACAAAAAATGTTATCATAGAGAAACAAAAAAATACGGAAACATTATCTTAATAACATCCTTACTCGATTATCATATATAGAAGAAAATGCTTAACCTTTTATATCAACCAAGATTAGTATTAAAATATCATTGATATATAAAGTAGGGATTCATGAACAATTTGGATTGACCTATGGTGACTCAATAGACGTTTCGCTGTTTGTTATTAGGCCGAGTTTAAAACATTACACCTTATCTTTCTATTTTTTACCAGAATTATTAATTTAAAGCATATATAATTAAGTTCACTCGTGGGAAATCACCTAATTAAGTGGTAATTGATTTAATTAATGATTACTAAGTAATTTAGGAAAATACATTTGGATAGGTGGAGTCGTTGTTGTGGTCCTGTGTTAGAGCCAAAGTCAGTTAACAAATACTTCTAGTCTCTACTATATTAGTTTATCATGATAAACATAAACAAATAATAATAATAGAAACTTCGTGCTTGAATCTACAGATCGTTAACAATACAGTCTAATCTTTCTAAGTATGATTTGTTTATTAGAAATATAATATACATATCATGGTATTACAGCTTTCTTTCTACATGAACTAATCTTTCTAAATATAATTTATTTATTAGAATATAATATACATGCAACCCATTTTCTACACAACTCATTCCTTTTCCTCACATCTCTATAAAACCCTTCGCCCTCTAGCTCTTCCTCTTCACTTCAAAACCACTTCACTTCAAAACCACTTCACACAAAACACATATCTCTTTCTCTCTCTCTCTCTCTCTTCAATACATTTTAATATCATCTTTCTCTAATCACAAGACATATTTATCAAAGTAAAGATCATGAACACAATTCCAGCGGAACTCACTGGATACTTCCAACAATATGTATCACCCGAAATATATAATAACCAAACACCAAGCATGGAGTCCGAATACAGCTTTAACATGCCCTCTTCTCCTACTTCTTCTTCCTCTTTCCACTACATCAACGGTCTGATGAACAACAACTACTACTCTTCACCATCCAACGTTCAAGATCTAATGACGAGTAACAATTCAACATCAGACGACGATCACCAACAAAGCATGGCCATCGATGAGAGGAAACAAAGAAGGATGATCTCTAACAGAGAATCTGCTCGTAGGTCAAGGATGAGAAAGCAGAGACATCTCGATGAGCTTTGGTCTCAAGTGATAAGACTTCGTACTGATAACCACTGTCTTGTCGATAAGCTAAACCGCGTATCTGAAAGCCATCAGGTTGCTTTGAAGGAGAACGCTAAGCTGAAAGAGGAGACTTCTAATCTTAGACAGCTAATCTCTGATATAAAATCCAACAACGAAGACGACAACAATTTTCTAAGAGAGCTTGAAGATTCGATATCAAACTCTAGATCGGATTCGAACCATATGGGCAGAGATTTTGAGTTGTGTTAATGATCTTGATCATTGTTCTGCTTGTGTCAAGAATGTAGATTTCATAACTATCATGTAGTATTATATGATATAAAAATATTAATAAAATGTAATGTTCTTCTCTATCCCTTTCTTGTAGCCAACTTGGGTTACTTGAGAATATTATTGACAATCATGCGCGTACGGTACTATTCATACTATAGTATTCTCAAAAATAAAGCGGGTTTCATATTATAAATATCCGATAAAATGTATGGGAAAATAATATTAACCCCTTTAAATCTTTCAGAATTTAAAATATAATGGTGTTTACTCCAAGGAATATTTAGGTTCACATGAATTAAATTCACCGGGGGACAACAGTATTTCTTTTTAATATACGCACGTATGCTTGAATCGACACGAAATTTGATCAGGTAAATGTAACTTTCAATACAACTACAAATATATTCCATCTCGATAAAATTAACTCCAAATATATTCCTTTTATTTATTTCTGTAATTTTAATTATTTTATACGACTGTAGAATGTGGGCCTTAGTTAACAATAAATTTGTTGGCACTGTACCAATATGTTGCTAAATTTTGTGTAGTTTTAAACTATAAAATTAGAATAAACTACGAAAATAATTTACTTATCCAAATATTAAACCTATCGTTATTTATGACGATATATCTACATCTTATAATTTGCAGTTCGCCGCGTAAATAGACTCGCATCATCAAGGGAATTATTCATGGCAAACAAAGATATAAGAAGCATTCAATTGCTAGAAGTGGTGGACCTCTTTTTATAGTTTTAATCAACCATTTAATCATTATCCCCTTTTCTTACTAACACTGTGTTATAATTTAGCCATTTATATATGCATTGCTAACTCGAGTTGACAAAACCCACCTAGAAATTGTTTCTTCAAATTTTTGGTGTGGCGTATAAAATATAGTACTGAATCAGACACAACAAAATCAAATGAAGAGATGTACATCAAAAACACTACGGTCTACTGAAAACAATTTAACGTATCTCCACTAGATATTTAGTATTCTCTATGTATATTTATCTGTTTTTGGATAATTTACACGTGTACGGCGGAACAAATTACAATCGATTAATCTCCTATAAATTTGATTATTGATCACACATATTTAATTGTTCATAATAAAAATTAGATATCTATGTTGTTTGATCGCATAAACAGATATTTAAAACAGTAGATTTTGAACTTAAATTTTTATTACTTTTCTGAGTCCTCCATACCACTAAACTATACTTGTGTGGTTTATTTATCTTTTTTCATAAGTTGGAAATGAATTATTCGACTGTTATTTCTTACAGTTAAAGATAATACCAAGAGTGGAAAATTAGATATCTATGTTATTGACCACACATATTTAATTGTTCATAATAAAAATTAGATATCTATGTTGTTTGATCGCATAAACAGATATTTAAAACAGTAGATTTTGAACTTAAATTTTTATTACTTTTCTGAGTCCTCCATACTACTAAACTATACTTGTGTGGTTTATTTATCTTTTTTCATAAGTTGGAAATGAATTATTCGACTGTTATTTCTTACAGTTAAAGATAATATCAAGAGTGGAAAATTCAGTCTATATATTATTGGTCAAGAAATAGAAATTTCAACATTTATATGCTATATATTTGTTTAAACACTATATTATGCAACATAATCAAAACGTACTTCCAAAAGTGTAGCATATTATTTGCTAATATTAAACTCGTAGATTATCTGCTATATATTTGTAAAATATATATGTATTATTATTCATTGTAGATAATAAAATGTAAAGACCGCTTAAGGATTCATGACGAATTTAGATAACCACGTTTAGAGAAAAGACAAATCATATATGCCTACTATTTTTACTAGGTAATAAAATGAAAAATATCAGGTTTATTATTAACAGTTTAAAACGTACTTTCTTGATAGATATGAGAGATAAAATGTCGTTTCCTCCCTAAAAGTTGAATCATATTGGATTGGATTGGACTTTTTTTTTTGCATGTGTGTGTTATATATAAGATCTTCTTGCGTCAAATGTTGAATAGTGGATGGTTGTTGAAATTAAATAAGATGAAGGGAGGTGGACGCTCCTGGTGATAGTGCCTCTGCAAAAACGGTATATAAAACAATCTGAAGAATAATTTAAAAGAGAATAGTAAAAATAACTAACAAAATTAAAAATATTGGTATCAATAATATTATTGCCCCTAATTTTATCTATGAAAAGTTATGTGAAATTATCCTTTGTGGTATATGTTAAAGAATTAAGAGTTGCTTATCAGAACTGATTTGAGATATAATGTAAACTAGATTTTAACCCGCACATCCGTGCGGATATTTTTCTATTTTATAAATATATTTGATATTATTACCAATATAAAAATATATAATTTTATTTTAGTGTTATATATTGTGTAATTTTATAATATTATTGTTTATATTTCTTTTCAGCATTATTAATATATAATGATTTGGTTAAACAATTTTACTTTGTTATTAATTTTTATTTACTAATATTTTGTTCAACTTATATACAATAAAAGTATAATATGAAATAATCAAATAGAGAACCTCTATCAAAATATGTTTTTTCCTTTAATTTATATACTTTGCATATAATATATTTTTAATTTTTGTAAATTTAAATTATAGCAAAGAAATATGTTTAAGATAATTTATAGTTATATTTTGTATTTAATAAAATAGGCTTTAACATATATAATTTTAGTATTTTACAGGATTTATAAGTAAAAATATTATTTTGTTTAAATAATATAGCCCTACTGTTTTAGTAAATTTTACACATAGTAATATATAACATATTGTTTTATTAAATTTTATTGATATAAGATATTTTTTGGATGTTATGATTTTAAGTTTTATGTGTTTTCTTTAAAAAAATTAAGACTTCAAAATATTAGATTGCTTTAATTTTTACAACATATATAGTTAGTTTTTTCGTAGTGCATTTCAGAAAGTTATTATTTATTATCTATGATTTTATCTTTTGTAAATTTGAGATATTATCATTTTGAGTTTAAATATTTATTTTTAAAATTTTATATTTTGTCAAGAAAACTTTGGAAAATTATCCAATTATTTTTGAGTTTGGAACAGTTCATGAATTTTGATTTGTTTTTGTTACTCTATTAATATATTATTTTATAAAAAATATTTTTTATTTTTGGTAATATTTTTTCAAAAAATCAACAGTTTTTAATAATTAAAACAAAATAAATTTATAATTAAAATTTGATTGGTCATTAATATTTTAAATGAATTACTAAAATTTCATAATTTACTAATAATATAATTTTAAAAATAATACATGAACCAAAGGTTATTATATAGTATTATTTTTGTATATAAACATTTTAAACAATATATTTCTGAGAGTTTCAAAATAATTAAAAATATAATATATAGTTGTATATATAAAAGTTTAAAATGTGTTAATACATTTATTTTTGTATAAACGTATTATATAGTTTAAGAATTTTAATCCATTATAATGATGAGTGATAATTTATTTAAGTGAAAGAATCAAAATATAAATTTTATTAATGTACTTATTAAATATATTTTTCATATTTAATTTATATAGCATTGATGTCTTTATATAATATAAAATATAATTATAGAATTTATAAAAAATAGTATAGAGTTTTTATTTTGTTTTATAATAAAATTTTAGTTAATATTTATATATAATAATATTATATCACTAATTACAAAATTTATTAATGTATTATTAAAAAAAATATTTAATTTTTAAGTAAGATTTTGTTAGATTTTTTCTCAACAGATTTTATTATAAATTAAAAAACAAAAACAAATTTATAGTTAGTTCATTATTAATATAAATAATTATTATGTCATATTAAGTAATTAATCAAATGGTCTTACTAAGACTTGTTTATAGTAGATAAAAATAGGACTCTATTTTAATAGAGTAGATTAGGTCAAAATTGATGATTGTAAGATAAGTAAACAAAAAATTTAAATTTTAAAAAAGAAGTAGAATCCATTTAAGTAACTTCCATTTCGCGTTTTTCTTTTTCGAAATGAATTAAGTAAGGGCGCTATGTTCAGATCCTGAACTAACACATTACCTATTGTACGAAAAACATCTACGGGCCGAACGAGCAGACATGGAAAGCCCATTAATTGTGAATGGTTGGAAATTTATAAGTAATATCAAAACCAAACCAAAACAAATGTAGAATCCTGAGTGAATTCACACCAATACATGTAACGGTTTTGGATATATGTTGAAAGACTTAAAAAATTGATTTAACTATTTATATCACTAAAATATACTTACTTTTTCGATCACACATCCAAAAAAACTTAAAAATTAATAATGTTTAAATTATATTAGTGCAATAATGCGTGACCTATCAAAAATAGTTCGAGATATTTGTGTGAATAAAATTAAAGCTCATTTCATGTGGTGATTATTACAATAGCATTAAACAAAGATTTTGAGCTTCTGATAAAATTAATGCACTGTCTATGACACAAATAGAACCCACGAACCAAATGAACATATATAAATATCCATTAACCGTGAATGGTCGGAACATAACAAATTCACATATTGGAATATTGGAATTAGTTCATATGCTAATTAGTCTTCTTAATTATAATTAATATTATAAGATAATAGTACTCCCTCCGTTTCACAAAGATTGTCACTTTGACACTTTTCACACATATTAAGAAATTGATTGAAATGTATTTATGTTTTCATTAATGTTAGCTATTTAACCAATAGGATTTTAGATAAATAGATTTATTTATAAGATCAATGCATTTTGCAATTAATATTGAACTAAAAGTAAGTATAAATTGCATTGGAATTGTAAAATGACACTTTTTATGTAACAAGAAAAAAATGCTAAAATGACACTTAATATGAAACAGAGGGAGTATACTTTAGTATATAAATATCAACTTTAATAAACAAAATAATAACTATGTTAAACATAATTTACTGTCAGGCAGTCACCAGTCACCACTCGTGTACCTGTATACAATTATACTACGCAAGTGTCAACCTTTTGCATGGTTTTCCATGATATATAAAGCCTGTATTTGAACCTATCACGCAAGGCTAAAGCCCAGTTACTTTTCTTTTTCCAATAGCCCACTTAAACTTTTTCGTTGGTCAGCTATCCCAATTAAACTTGATGTTTTGTCTAACGACAAATATATAAAGTTGGTGTGGCAGGATAAATATAAGTTGACATTGACAGAAATCAAACAAAGATTAGAATAAAATAACAAAGAACATGAAGTCATGAGCACATGGTCAACGAGACTTTGCTAATGCTTATAACTTATACTATTATGTTCTTGTTTTAAGGAGATGACTTTAAGTCTTGTGTATAGATGTAATCGGTGTGAGCAGCTACGGTTTTCTTAACAAGACATTCTTCTTCACTGTCTGAACTCTTGCACTGATCTACTCCATCACCATCACCTTTTCTACTTCTTTCTTTCTCCTAGTTCCACAAAAAGACAAAGAAGTAAAACTACTCGAATCTATTCATTTATACAGTCAATGAATTTTTGGTATCAAAAAGATCTTAGTTTCTGATTTTAGGAAGTAAACATGAGTGCATTGACAAAACTTACTTGAGTGGAAGAGGGAGACAGTTTAGGAGGAGTATGACCATCCTCCCCTAGAATAACACTTGAAGCCATGCTTAGAAGCAGAACTAAAGTGAAGAAGATGACCAACGCTTTACTTTTCTTCTTCATCATTTTTTTTTGTCTCTCTTCCTCTCCTCTCTAAAGGATACAAAGAGTTTAATAATGTGTTCTTTTCCCTACATGTAAAGCCATCATATACATAAATGATTAACATTTAACAATACGGAGATATTTGACTTTATTATATTAATAAAGATGCAGCTGGATAGATCATAAATGATGTATTGAGAAATGGGCTTTTTCTGCAGAACAATGAAAGATCGATGAAGCAGAAAGAGAGAGAGAAAGGGAAGTCAAACTTTGGTATCTTGGGGTCAACGCTTTAATTTTTTCTTGGAAACGTCACTTCTTCTGGTTTCAGTGTGACTTTCAGTATATCGAAACACCATGGACTTGTTTGTAAACTAACCCAAACAACACTGCTTTGAAAACTACGAAGTTGGACATATTACTGATTAGTACACAAAAATTAAAATAAATACTAGTAGGAGCAAACTATAGTAGTACTCCTATTACTTAAAAGCTTAAACCCATAGAAAATGAGAAAAGAAGGCTTAAGTAGTATAATCACCGACGAGCAAACATGTGTTGTCAAAAGCTTAAGTATAATCACCGACGGGCAAACATATGCTGACTAAAGCTTTAACGAGGGTGAAACACAATGGTTGTGATTGGTGGTGAAAAGCTGAACTGAGAATAAACGAGAAAAACAAAATAAAGAGTAAAGAAAAAATAAAATATGTAAAGAAAAGTAATTAAAATATGTTTTTTTTATAAAAAAAGATACATTTTTAAAAAATTGGTGGAGAGGGACCTTGAACCTGGGTTTATTTAGAATAAAATCTTTTTCATAAGTTGCTTTCTACATTTGTTTAGAGTAAAACTTCTTTCATACATAGCTTAACTTAGGAAATTTGTTTTCTTTTTATTTTCTTTATTTTTATTTGATTGGTGTGAAATAAGAGTAATTCAGCGTTAGTTTCTTTTATTACTCTACTTTTCTTGTGTTGTATATGATATACAGTCAGATCCAATAATGTGACTAACTAATTGAGATTCAAATATTATAAACATCATCTTTTAATAAGTTTCAACACTATATTACCAATGCAATAATCTATAGAATTATATTTGCAATTATTATAAATAAATCTATCTAAGAAATAAGTCCATCTGCACAATTTATTTTGGAGCTCACCAAGTAAAACCTAAGCTTCACTCAAAAATATATTTGTAGATTGAAAAAGTATCTCTTTACTATAGTTGAAGAATCATTTAAACCTTTCCTTCGAGTCACTTATCAGATAAAGGGCATGAGCAAATGTTAGTGCATATGAATTGTTATATTGAACAGATTCAATAACTGTTTGTATTGTATTGTGTTAATTTATAGTTTTGAATCACTTTAGTATCAATAACTGTTTCATCATAATATATCAAGTATATTCATGTGTTTTACTATCTTATCATCATTGACTTCTTACAAATGTCTGTAAGCATATTTTAAACCAATTTGTATGAAAAGCTCCAAATTAATAATAAGTGAAGACTCCAACCAAAAGATACATGAAAAGTTTTTATGTACTTATACTAAACTGATCTAGTCAAATAGTATGTTGGAGAAACTATCCATCCCTTCATATAATGACAAACTTATCGGTCTCAAGCCCATGCTTCCAGCATCTGTAATCTGTACATATCATTAGACCTACAATACAAGTTTAAACCCCCAATACAAGTCACTAGGCTAATTAGTAATGTATGTATGCATGTATGTGGTATATACACCTCTCAATACAAAATAAATATTGATGTAAATGTAACGTGATCTTTGGAAGCGAGACTCTAATAATAATAAAAAGTCTTTGGGCCCAAAACCGCTGCTTTTAATTACAAAAAAAAAAAGAAAAAAGTAAAAGGCATGATGAGAGCAAAATTGATTTTGAGATCTTTTGGTGTTTCCCTATCTGACTGAGCTTCACCGATCAACGACCTTACCAAACCACCGCTCGAGGATAAAGGAAACAAAAAGGTTCGCTTTTTCATTCTGGGTTAATCAATTTCGTGGTTTCAGGCTTGTTGCATTTGCAATCTATGCATGTTTCGTGGATCAAAGGTGGAGTCTTTATGATCTTCTCAGTGAAAAGGGGCTGATTGAGGTTTAAGGCTCTTGGAATTCGGATTTGGTGCATTTTGATTAGGCGAAAGTCTTCTACTTTTCTCTCTAGGTTGAAGTTAAAATGCAATGACTTTGTTTTGTTTTATGTGTT
Source organism: Sinapis alba (assembly GCA_012274485.2). Taxonomy (NCBI): domain Eukaryota; kingdom Viridiplantae; phylum Streptophyta; class Magnoliopsida; order Brassicales; family Brassicaceae; genus Sinapis; species Sinapis alba. The sequence continues at coordinate 54,327 of MU106710.1, forward strand.
GATGTGATGAGCATTGGTTTGGTTTGTATGTGTAATCAGATGGGTGAATCTCCTGATCTCATAAGCGATCTACCTCAGAGCATACTTGAGAACATCCTCACTCGCCTTTCCATAAGAGATGCAATCAGAACAAGCGTCTTATCCAGCAAATGGAGATACAAATGGTCAACACTCACTGATCTCATGTTCGATGAGAAATGCGTCTCTCCCGCTACTGACCGTGCCGTGGTTGAGACCAATCTAGTTAGATTCATTACCGGAGTTCTCCTCCTCCACCAAGGACCTATCCACAAGTTCCAGCTCTCCACTTCCTTCTTGCAATGCCGTCCAGACATTGACCAGTGGCTGCTTTTCCTCTCGAGGAACGGGATCAAGGAACTTGTTCTTGAGTTAGGAGAAGGGGAGTTCAGAGTTCCTTCTTGTCTCTTCAGGTGTTTGAAACTGACCCGTTTGGAGTTGTGTCACTGCGAGTTCGACCCGCCTAAGTCTTTCAATGGGTTTTCGTCTCTCAAGAGTCTTAACCTTCACCAGATTCTCGTTTCTCCTGAGGCCATTGAGAGTCTGATCTCTGGATGTCCGCTTCTGGAGTTTTTGTCTTTGTCTTACTTTGACAGTTTGGTTTTGAGTATATCAGCTCCGAATCTCATGTACTTGTATCTAGACGGCGAGTTCAAAGACATTTTCCTAGAGAACACTCCTAAGCTAGTTGCTATATCGGTTTCTATGTACATGCATGAGGATGTTGCTGATTTTGAGCAGAGTTCGGATTATAACCTCGTTAAGTTCCTTGGCGGTGTGCCCCTTCTTGAGAAGCTCGTCGGTTATATCTACTTCACTAAGGTAACTTTTGCTTCAATCCTAATACTTGGTTATCTATGGATCCTCCCTTCAGCGCACTCCTCCAAGCCCAGCTGGAACTATTGACTTTACACCCTCTACCGCAGCCCATGGTTGATGAAAACGTTTGATTTGCAGTACTTGAGCATAGGAGATGACCCGGGAAGGCTTCCAATTACTTACATTCATCTTAAGACTATAGAACTTTACCAAGTAAGCTTTGAAGATGCCAACGAGGTACTAGTTCTTCTTCGTTTGGTCACTCACTCTCCTAACCTTAAAGAGCTCAAAGTTTCGGTATGTTAACTCTCTCTCTCTGTCTTTCAAAAGTTTTGTTATATGACCATAAAATGCTTGCTATTCATCATCATCTTTGTTTGGATTTTGTTATAGGCTTCACCAATCCAACTATTTCCTCTAGAAGAAGAAAGTTTTGACCTTTTCGAAAGAGACTGTTTCGACTACAAACTCCCGAGGCTAGAGACCGTGAGGATGACAGACGTTTCTGGGATCAGGAATGAGTTGGAGTTTATCAGATTCTTGATGGGAACTTCACCAGTTCTGGAGACAGTCATTGTAACATCGAGTTTGTCAGATAAAGATGCGAGAATGGAGATGGTTGTGGAATTGCTCAGGTTCCCGCGTGTTTCTCCACGAGCACAGTTACTCTTCCTTCAAGATTGAGTCTGTTAAACCCTCTGTGTATGTTCATTTGCCCAATAAAGGGTTTTGAAAATAATGAAGTTTTATTGTAGTCTCTGACCAAAGATGGGATGATAAAAGAGTTAATAATGGTTGCAGAGACTTTGTTATACATGTAAAGATTACACATCAATCAAATCGCAAAGCAAGATATTCAAACTTCATTAATGTACTACTAACTTCAAGGTTCTTAACACCATTGAAACCGAGTTATATAAAAGATAATTTTAAAACAACAAAAGTGGAAAGAAATATCGTAAACACGTGTGGGAAACGCAAAGGCTTCTCCTTTTAAGCTTCTGGTCCCCTCGTTTAGCTTAGCCGTTCTTATAAGGCCAAAGAGTGCGGGAGACAGACATCTCATCGCTCTCTTTCCTCTCTACTTTTTCGGACACCGAAACTCAAAAAGGCTCCTCCTTTTATTTTTTTGCCGCTACTAACCACCAGAACCATCGTAAGCACTCGTCTCTTCACTGTTTTCTTCTTTCTGTAGAATGGGTTTATGCTCATTTTCTTGATTTATCGTTTAGGGAATCTGAAAAGTGGTAGTAGTGAGACCCTCAAAGATCCATGCTTTAACGTTTTTTTTAGTTTGTGTTTTGGCTGGAAATTGAGGATATGTTTTTGTTTTTTTCTGTGTTGGAAGCAGATTTGGAGAAGAATGGGTTACATAGGAGCACATGGTGTGGCAGCTCTTCATAGGTACAAATACAGTGGAGTGGATCACTCTTATCTTGCTAAATACGTGCTTCAACCCTTTTGGACTCGTTTTGTCAAAGTCTTCCCTCTTTGGATGCCGTAAGTTTCTCTTTTCGTTTGGTGCTTTTTTGGTTTTAGTTTTTACTTGTTAAATGAGAATTCTGAAAAAAATTTTGTGTTTACTCTGTTCGTCTTTTCATGTGGTGTTCTCCTCTCTGTTACTCAACACATCCAGACCAAACATGGTATATAGTGATTCCTGTTTCTCCATTTAGCTTGATGTGGTGGTATTGTCATTACTTTTTGAGTTAAATCTTCTGGTTTTTGTGTGTTTTATTGTTTTGCAGATAACGCTTATGGGGTTCATGTTTCTAGTCACATCTTCCCTTCTAGGCTACGTGAGTGTTTTTAATGTCTTGTTCTTTTCTCTCCTTAAGCATTTGGTTGTCTTTGGTTGGTGAAAATGTCGGCGTTAAGAATATGGATTTTTGAAGATAGTTTTCTTTACCTGTCTATCTCAGATATATTCACCTCAGTTGGACTCTCCTCCTCCACGATGGGTTCACTTCGCACATGGTTTACTTCTATTCTTGTATCAGGTCTTCGTCTCTTTCTCCTTTCTTCAAAAGTCTAACTTTCGTTTCTATCTTCTTGTGGATTTGTTTTAAGTCATTTTATCTGACACGTTGTGAGATTTTATTAGACATTCGATGCGGTTGATGGAAAGCAAGCAAGACGGACAAATTCCTCTAGCCCCTTAGGAGAGCTCTTCGATCATGGTGATTTGTTTTTCCCATGTCTGTATTTTGATTATTTGTCTTAAGTTTCCTTCTCTAGATTTTGCTGACATGTGTTCTATTTGGCAGGTTGTGATGCACTTGCTTGTGCGGTATGTAAACTTTCTATCCTATTTATCCTTTTTTGTACTTCTTACTCGTCTTGGAATCTATGCTGAAAGTTTTAACAATGAAAACAGTTTGAAGCCATGGCATTTGGAAGCACTGCAATGTGTGGAAGAGATACTTTCTGGTTCTGGGTTATATCAGCCATTCCGTTCTATGGAGCTACATGGGAGCAGTAAGTCCTACTTCCAACTCTCTGCTTATGTCTTATTACACGTTAATACTTTTTGAAAATTGTTAGATCCGTTCTAAGACTCTTACTTAACGCTTATCTAGCTATTTCACCAACACACTTATTCTTCCGGTCATCAATGGACCTACAGAAGGTCTTGCACTTATATTCATCAGCCACTTCTTCACAGCCATTGTCGGTATGCTTCTTTCTTGTCTGCAACCCTTGAAAACTTAACCATGTATGGTCTATATCTTAAAGCATTTTCATTTCAGACCAATGTCTTTCTATAATTGAGCTTGGTCTTTACTTCCACTCTTTATCTTAATTTTTGTTTGTGTTGTCCAAAGGTGCTGAATGGTGGGCTCAGCAATTGGGGCAGTCCATACCATTGTTTAGTTGGGTGCCATTTGTTAATGGTAAAATTATATTTTTATTGTTTTTCCTCCAATATTTCTTGTACCGTTACTGCCTTTGCTTTCTTGATTAAATTTTGAGTCCTCTGTTTTAGCGATTCAAACTTCCAGAGCAGTCCTTTACATGATGATCGCGTTCGCGGTTATACCAACCGTCGCATTCAAGTGAGTCTGCCAAACTTGAACAGTGTATCTGTTAATTCTCAGTTGTGCAATAAGAAGTGAGATGACAGTAATACTCAGTTGTAATGAAATAGATGAAGATTTAAAGAAAGAACAGTTATTCTCTTCACATGATTCAGTGTTTGTTTCCCAAAAATGAAAAAAGAGTATTGGCTAGTGATATATTTAGTTCCTATTTGCTAAAGCTGGTTGCACTTTTGCAGTGTGACAAATGTCTACAAAGTTGTTCAATCAAGAAAAGGGAGCATGCTGTTAGCATTAGCTATGGTAATCTTCTAACCAGTTGCTTTAGAAACATAGCTTTTCTAAAAAACTGTAGAGAACTAAATGTTCTGTTTGATTCTTGGATGCAGCTGTATCCTTTCGTGGTTCTTCTTGGAGGTGTTTTGATATGGTAAGTCTTGTTTTATGCTCATCCCAAAAGGACTTGCCATCTTTCTCTCCTTTCGTTTTTGAAAATTGTTTAGATCTTATTTTCTTACAGGGATTACTTGTCTCCAATCAATCTCATAGAAACATACCCTCACTTAGTTGTGCTTGGAACTGGCCTTGCATTTGGATTTCTAGTGGTAAGTCTTGATCTCTTAGTTACTATCATTCCAAAAAGTTGTAACTCAGAGAAGTTTTTATGTTTTTTTTTTCTCAGGGAAGAATGATTCTTGCTCACTTGTGTGATGAGCCGAAAGGACTGAAAACAAACATGTGCTTGGTAAATCAAATACCTTTACCTCTCGCCATTTACTGGTTCTGGAAAGTGGAGCCTCATGTTATGTTTTTCCTTTCTAAATTCAAAATGCAGTCTCTAGTCTATCTTCCATTTGCACTTGCAAACGCTTTAACTGCAAGATTGAATGCTGGGTATGTTTACTTTTCATATTTGCATTCTTCTGCAGAAACTTATTACATCGGTTTCTTTTGGTCTTTTATAAAACTGTCAAACTTGTTGTCTTTCAGGGTACCTCTAGTGGATGAGTTATGGGTTCTTCTTGGCTACTGTATATTCACAGGTTTGTTTGCTCCTAAAACCTTACTTAGCCTACCTGTCTGCTCTTCTCTTCACTAAAGTGTTGTATTTGATGCAAAACAGTGTCATTATACTTGCACTTCGCCACATCTGTCATCCATGAGATCACTGCTGCTCTTGGAATCTACTGCTTCAGGTGAAGTTTCTGATCAAAACATGTGAAAAAACTTGTTTTGAAAATATAATGAATTAACGTTTATATCTCTGAATTCTTTTTCTTGTTATCCACAGGATCACGCGTAAAGAAGCTTGAAAAAGAAACCTTAAGGGTGGTTTTTCCTACTTCTTTTTTTTCTTGTGGACTGGGAATGAATACGGCGAATGATCAAAGATGGTTTAGATCACAGTTATGTATTATTTCTTCTTATTTATTTTTGTATTTTTGTTTGATCGGTAATAGGTGAACTTATGTAGAACTTTGTATAATGTTTATGCATTTTGAACAGAAAAACACGAAAATTATTTTATAAAAGTTGTCCGAGTCTCAATGATGTGAGCTTCCATCGATCAGTGTGATTTGTTTACTGTTAAATTTGTTACTAGTTTCTCTGTCTTCGTAGAGATCATCCACATGAGATTCTGACAAATGTTAAAGTCAAACGTCAGATTGGGTCAAAGATTAGCTTATAAACAAAGATCAGCTTAGTAAACTTCCTGGCACGTTCTTGTGGTTCTTTGTTGTTTATATAAACGATGACAACACAGATCTTTGAGTAACAAAGAATCAAGAAAAGATGTATGTTACTAAGCGTTTGACTGAATACCAGAGAAACCCATCTGAGCTAACGTTGCAAGCAGAAGGTCCAAACTCAGGCGTGTTGGTGATCCAAGACGAAGAGTCACAGCCCAAGTGTTGCTTTGGAAAATGTTTTGACTGTGATCTCAACGGTTTGCCGTTTCCTCAGAACGCAAAAGTCACCGTCAAGTACCAAATCGGAAGTTAGTTAACTTTCTGTTAATTCCTAAACATCTCTCTCAAACTTGTGTTCTGTTTCTTCTCTGTTTTGGTATCTGACCTCTGGTTTCAACATAGGAGGAGATGACAGGATTGTCCTGCTTGACTCGGTTGCATTCATTCCTGTTCTTCATCAACCTCCTTCCTCCAATCTTTACTATGTTATAAGGCGACGCGGGAAGCACACAGGGTAATGAATCTATTGGACGATTATGCAAGTTTAAAACCGTTAATCTTTGTTGTTTATATGTTTTAAAGCAAAGATTATCGTATCACTCAAAAACGTCTAATCTTCTTCCTTTTTAAAATTTTGCAGAGAAGCATGTGTTAGTGCTAAAGAAGGAGACAGAGCTCCTTGTTGCTTTTGCTTTTCTTATGTCCCCAATGCTACACCAAGGCCTCTAGATCCTTATGACACATACCAACAGTTTGAGATCCATCAAAGAGGATCATCAACCAGTAAGTTCTTTGCCACATCTGTTGCTTCAGACGGAGTACCACCCCGGTTCCTTAGGAGGAAAGGCTGGACGGTTCCTTTCTCGTCTTCTGAAGACTTTGGTTTGGTTGATGATGCAAAGGGCGTTGTAGATGCAAAGCTTCGTTACGAGCTTCCTGATTTAGAAAGGAGCGTTGTAGTTGGGAAGTGGTATGTTCCCTTCTTGTTTGTAAAAGAAGGAGATGCAAAAGATCAGATGATGAGATCCATGTATTACAGCATGACCCTTCACCAAAGATTTGAAGAGGTTTTCTTATACGAAAACGTTGAGAATAAACAGTTTGAGGCTGTGGTTGATGTGGAGGTGGAAACAGAAGTGGTTAAGCTTGGAGGAGAGAAGATTGCAAGAGAGTCAAAAGGTATGGATTCAGATAAAATTGTCTGGTTTAGCGTCTCAGGGACCGAGGAGAAGATAGGTCTTGGCTCTGTGGTCTTGGAGCAGATGAAATGGGAAGAGGAGAGGTTTGGCTGGTCCAAGAACGGGTCTAACATTAAGAGATCAGAGAGGTTCGAAGGCGGTGGACCGTATTGGAAGAGTTATCGATGTTATGTATTGTTAGAGAGCTTTGAGTTGAGGAGAATTGATGGGAGCTTGGTGTTGACATATGAGTTTAGACATGTTGATAAGTTGAAGAGCAAGTGGAATTGAGTTTCTTTGTGGTGTTGTGTGCAAGTTATTGTAATGTTCACTTGTGTAATCTTTATGAAATTTTCTAGTGTTATAAGACTTGAAAGCTCTCTACATATCTGTAAAAACTCAAAAGGCTTGCCGTTCCCACAAAACGTGAAGCAGAGTGTGAACAAGAAGATCATAAATAAAGAAAACAAAAACAAGAAAATGATCTTACATCTTTGCATCTCTTCAAAGAAGATGAAACTTGTTCTCACTAAGTTTTCTGGAGAGAATACCAAAAAAAAGAAAAAACAATATTCCAATGTAGTAAAAAACGAAATTACAAAAAACCAAAACCTCTCTCTCTTTCTCTCTACAAACTAAGCAAACCTTACGAAGAACTCTTTTGCTTTTGCATCCCAATCTCTTCCAAACGTTTCCATGTCGCCTCGCGTTTAGCTACGACTTCAGCTTCTTTTGATTCACTTTCTCTGAACTTAGCAAGACATTCCTTGAAGAACTCTGGATCATTGTCATTAAATATCTTCTGCACGTTCAGCGTCAAGCTATGAACAGCTTGGTTCCAATGCTTCTGAGTGTTTCTCTCCAGTGCAGGGAAAATGATAGGAAGAATAACTTTACAGTTCTGCTTTATTAGATTCTCGATATGATCATTGTTCCATAAGAACAAAGCTCTTTCCGCAACCTGCACAACAACATCAAGAAAAAAACATTCAAACCTTTTCGTTTCAATCACAAGTAGCCTAACAGAAACACTCACCAAAGCTTTTGATCTAATCAGACAATACACATAACAATCTCATATGAAACGCTACCTGAAAATGGAGACTGTTCAAACACCGAGCAACTCGGCGAAACAACGGGACCATACACCGTTGGAATTCAGGTGGCTGAGTTGCTTCTAATACTTCCTCTAGCTCGTTTAAAAACATGACTTCCTTGGAACTATTCGTGACGGGCCAAGACTTCAACAGTCCCCTTATAACCGTATCAGCGAGTTTGCAATCTTTCTCCACGAACTGCGTGATACAATAAGACAGCTGCTGATGATACATCTGCAAGCATTTCGGTTTGTGGAGAGGTATCAAAGCTCGAACCAGAAACACTTTGTGCTCTTCCTTAAGCGGCAGAGCAAACCCATTGATGATACTTCCCAAAATCTCAAGAAACTCAGCAATGCCGTTGTGTTTCTCAGTCTCGAAAACAAACCTGTAGAAAACGTTGTTTATGGATTTCCTGATGAAAGGACGATGAACCATGAATTTACCATAGACGCGATGCAGCACAGTTTTAAGACAATCTCTTTCTCTAGGATCCTCTGAATCAAAGAGATCAAGCAACCGTGTGACGAAAGACTGGTCAATGTACTTCTTAGCCAACTTAGTCTCAGTGTCAGGCGAAGCAATAAACCTCAAGAGAAGCTCATAGACAAGCTGCAAATGAGGCCAAGAAGGATCCATAGAAGGCTCTTCCTCTTCCAAGTCCAACGCATCAATAACTTTATTCTCACGTGGCTGAGGATTCAAAGTTCTGAATATGTTAACAGAAACCATTCTAACCGCTTCTTGAATAACAGTCTCGCTAAACTTCCCATTAGCAGTAGCCACGTAATCCACAAGCTCAAGCAACGTCTGCCGCTTAATCTCCTTCTCCTTAACGTTCTTAGTTGGATCAGAGAAATCAAAGAGTACACAGCACAAGCTTAGCTTTTTGAGAAACAAGTTTGGCTTTTCAGCGTTTGGAACGTCTTTGAAACTCGGCAAGGCTTCATAGATCCCGTTTCCCTTAAAGTTACCATCTTTAAGCGCTGAATCAGGAGGAGAAGCAGAAGCAGGCTTTGTTGCAGGTGGAGGAGCGTTCTTGGAGTGAGATTTTCCGGTAACATTGTCACTACTTTTGGAAGTAGATGCAGTTGCGTTATTAGATGAAGAATGGTTCTTAGAAGAAGAAGAAGACTTCTTAGGAAGCTTACTTATGATCTGTTTCCACATAACTCAAATTCCAATACCAAAAACCTAAAAGAACAAATCTCATTAACTTCACAAATCCAGGAAACAATCAAGAAACAGAGAATCACGAACCTGAAACAGAGAGAGAGATCCCTAGATTCTCCAGCAAAACCTCCAACCCAAAGTACGAAACTTTATGCGATTTTGGGGGTTAGATTCTGAAAACAATCAAAGAGGAAACATACATTGAAACCAAAGATTAAAAAAATAGCGAATTTGGGGAAAAGCGACGAGAAAAAAACAAACAAACAGATCAAACAAAATTCGCCGATTATTACAACACAACGAACCTCCTTCCTTCCTTCATTGTCTGTTTGACTTTACAAAAATAAAATTCCCTTTTTGAAGTTTATTTCTTTCTTCGCCTCTCGTGATCCAGTTATCTATCATTCTTCTTCTAATCTCTCTCCGATGGCTAATCAAAACTCGATATCTATTTTATTTTTTAATTTTAATATTGTTTTTTTCATTTTGTGTGTGGGTGTTTGGTCTGGCCTGCCAGGTCTTTCATTTGTATTATTTTCAAGCGGACCACATTAAATATGTTTTAAACCACTTTTAACACTACCCGAACCTATGATTATACGAATGAATTGGTTAGAAGACGAACTTAATTTTGGTTTACAGTATTATTGATTTTAAAATAACTAACTTACGAAGAATAATGAAAATTTTAAAAGAAATCAAGTATTATTGGACCTGTCTGTTTCATTAAAATCGAAAAAAGTTTGATTGATATGACCCCACGGTTTTCATTTTATCATATGCCTGGTTTGTTCTTGTCTACCTTTTCCCTCATTTGATAGCTAGTGTTTGGTTCAATCTAATTAAAATGTTCCTATAAATAATTCCCATTTAATAAAACATCATCAGTTTTGTTTTTCATATTATTTTAAACATAAAATCCCATCTAAACATAGTAGAACTAAAACCCAAAGTTAAAAATTAAAGCTTTTTGGCTATGTATCCTTAAATATTCATTTCTAAATAATAGATATATAATTTTTGATCATATTCCAACTAATATTACTTGTAAATTTAACATAAAATAAATATTATTAATTCATATACATTTCTAATAATTTTAATAATACATGTCAATAATTTTGAAAATTTGTAGTTATCCAAACAACACATATATTTGTAGAATAATAAAACCCACCCAAATTAAATTAATCACCAAAAAAAGTTGCTACAGTCGCCACATTTTCTCTGTGCTCGGTGGCAACAAAGTGTCTCTCCGTCTCCGGTAAAGATAGCTCAATGTTCGTTTCCGACAAGCCTCGTCCTAATGAATTCTACAAAGACGATACCACCAATCCCTCCACCACTTCACGCAACATGATTATCGATGGAGATCTCCAGCCGCACAATCACCACCACCACCACCATCATCATCATCTCCAGCCGCAACAGATTCTCTTAGGCGAAAGCAGCGGCGAGGATCACGAAGTTAAAGCTCCAAAGAAACGAGCAGAGACATGGGTTCAAGACGAGACTCGTTCCCTAATCATGTTCCGTCGAGGCATGGACGGTCTCTTCAACACCTCCAAATCCAATAAACATCTCTGGGAGCAGATCTCGGCCAAGATGAGAGAGAAAGGGTTCGATCGGTCTCCGACTATGTGCACCGATAAGTGGAGGAATCTGTTGAAGGAGTTTAAGAAGGCTAAGCATCATGACGGAGGTAATGTGTCGGCTAAGATGTCTTATTACAAGGAGATTGAAGATATTCTTAGGGAGAGGAGCAAGAAAGTGACGACGGCGACGACACAGTATAGCAAGAGTCCTAATGCACCCATTGCTAAAGTTGATTCCTTTATGCAATTTACTGATAAAGGTAAAACCTTTATGCTCAGTTTCTTGATTCATTTTGAGGAAACCTAGCTGGGATTAGGGTTTCTATTAATATGGTTTTAGTTTCTTGTGTTTTAAAGTGGTAACTTTTATCTTTCACCGTAGGTTTTGATGATCAGAGCATTTCTTTTGGATCCGTTGAAGGTACTTATCTTGTGACTATACTTGTTATTGTATCTTGTCTGAGATTCTGTTCGGTCATTGCCTCTTGAAGCTTATCTTTTAAGTTGGTGAATGAGCTAATCCTAGAGGTGTATTTAACTTGCTCTGTGGGCATTTGGGATTGGAAAAAGTAAGAGTTGCATTTGTGAGACGGAAGCTATATGTAATCTGATTTCTCTGGAATTTGGAACAGACTGTGCTGCGGGATTAACAGATATCTCCGCTTTTAGTTGGGTTTAGTTTGGTTTCTAGAAGATGTGTGTGTGTGTGTGTGTGTGTGTGTCTTGATAAGTGTTGTTATTCTATGTTCTAGCTAATGGCAGGCCGGCGTTAAACCTTGAAAGGCGTCTTGATCATGATGGTCATCCTCTTGCAATCACTACAGTTGATGCTGTTGTAGCAAATGGAGTTCCTCCTTGGAATTGGAGAGAGACTCCTGGAAACGGTCAGTCTCAGAGAAAGCTTATATTAATAACTTAAAGCCTCAAAGTTACTTACAGCCAAAAAGGCCAAAGATTTTTTTTTTTGAACTTCATGTTTCTAACTCTTGTGAAACCAAAATCACTTACAGTTGTGAGGTTTCTTCACAGCCTCAGTTCCTCTGCTTGACTGATCTTTGTCTGTCTCTTTTGATTTAATTAGACCTTTTTTCCTTTATGTTTCAATGTTTATACAAGCAGGTGGTGATGCTCATGGTCAGCCTTTTGGTGGGAGGGTCATAACTGTGAAATTTGGCGACTATACACGAAGAATCGGCGTTGATGGTAGTGCTGAAGCAATCAAAGAGACTATCAGGTCTGCTTTTAGATTAAGAACCCGGCGGGCGTTTTGGTTAGAAGATGAAGATCAGGTTGTTCGTTGTCTTGACCGAGACATGCCCTTAGGGAACTATCTACTCCATGTTGATGATGGTGAGACTAACCACATTCATATCTCTTGAACAGTCTATGTTTTGATTATCCAAAACGAATTTTGCAGGACTGGCCATTAGGGTTTGCCATTATGATGAATCCAACCAATTACCAGTCCATGCAGAAGAGAAAATCTTCTACACGGAAGAAGATTACCGTGACTTTCTGGCTAGACGAGGGTGGACATGTCTGTTGCAAGTTGATGGCTTTAGGAACATAGACAACATGGATGATCTTCAACCTGGTGCCGTGTACCGAGGAGTGAGAGAGAGAATGTGATCTCAGAACTCCTTGTCCAAGTTCATCAACGGCTAATCTGATGACAGAACTTCCCCTGTAACTGTAAGTATATATATTCTCATTCACTCTGTATATTTCCGCCTTTTTGTTTCCCTGAGAAGAACAAAAAAGAATGTACGTGCTCAATTACTGTATGTACAACTTTGGATTCACATGCCAATAAGACCTCAAGTAGTATCTTTGTCTGTTACATTTTGGAAGAACACGAGATGGAGAGGCAAGTGTGTGTGTGTGTGTGTGTGTTGTGTCAACCTCTCTTCATCCTATTCGTTATTCCTGTAAGGATGAGTGTGAGATCTTGTGAGTTGTGACATCTCTCTTACATGTTTCCGTCAAGACAAGACATGGCAAGTAAGTCAAGTTGTCTCATTATAGCTTGAATCTCCCTCATGATCTCCTATCGTTTTTCCCCCTTGAGACACTGTGAAAGGAGATAACAAATATCCAGAGACAAAACCTTAACTTATTTATTCAATTTTAACAGCCCCACACTATCTGTTTCAGTTCAGAAGCTTCACCTCCTAAGACCTCAAAAGTTGCCTTGCTCCATTCTCACTAATACTACTCTATGTTAGTCCAGCAGTGTCATTTGTGTTTTTTCGTCTAATTGCCACTGGCATCCCACTTCAACGATTGTGTAGATGACCAAGTCTAGTGGGATCTCGTGAGCTTTTTTTTGTCATCTAATGAACAAGGTTTAAAACTAGAAGTGGCATAACCAAAACATTGAACACAAGTTTCATTCCCAACTTATGTTAGATCTAATCCATCATGTAACTGGACTAACATTGCTTCTAATCAGATAGGCATGGATAAAGATACCATTCGTTAAAGTTTGCATCAATAATATTCGTTTGTCCAGAGTGTTTGCATCAATAATTGCATCTATCTTCTTTCTTTTTCACTTTTTTAAGAATCGAATTTTAACATATACTTTGATAATTATATCATTTTGTTCTTTTTTTCTCTTTTACGATCACTTAGAACATTATGGATAATAACACCTTAAGACACCCCAAGATAAAAGAGATAGGCGCTGAAAAAATAATATGAAATTTTAGAAATAACATATAAAAATTCACAAGATAACTCAAAAACATCAACAAATAAGAGTTGCTCAAAAAAAAAATCAACAATTAAGAATTTCATATTAATTCTCAAATTAATTTAAATGCAGTGAAAAGAAAGAGATCTCGTAAGTGTTGAGTTATTTTTTAACATTGTTCCCTACAAAACATTGTAATTGAATTTACCAAAAAAATCAAAATAAAAATACTAAATGTTTTTGATCATACATAGTTAACATACACTTGACTGGACAATTTTCTTTTATCAAGATTGTGTGTGTTTGAATTTGAATTATGATACAATGGTTATACTAATCGAACCACTGAACGAACCACTGAAGTATATATGATCCAATTCTCTTATATATTATTCAAATCTCTTACATTGAATTTAATGTGGAATATTTTCTGAAACAGCATCATAACACACTTGACTTGAAGGTGTTATATGTGTACAAATACATCCTGTAGATGTATTAGTAATATCTCAATATTTTGTAAATGATTACTTATCAAAAAAGAAGAAGATATTTTGTAAATGATATACTGTTGACCGCTGATAAATACTTTAGTTTATATAGAGGATGTAAGGATCCCCACATGTATACCTGGACTAAAGAGTTTTGTATGCTTTCACGGTTTCACCTAACACAAAAAAAATGAAATGAAACTGAAGAGAGAAAAATAAGAGGAGGAGAAGAGGAGACTTTTGGCAAAAGCCAAGAGTCATACCATATTGCATAAAGTTGATTTATTTGTTGCTGTCACGTTCATCTGACCAACCAAAGCACTGAAAGAGGAGCATCTATGTGTCTCAATATGAAGTCACGATTTGCTGAATATATAACACCACATTATAAAATATCTTTGATATCAAGAACGTAAAACTTATTCTGATAGTGACATCTAGAAGGCTAGAAGTTTCATAAGTATATGTGATACACCTTGTAATTAGTAAAAGCAAACCACCTTGAATATAGTGTTACCACCTTGAATGTCGTGTATTAAAAGCAAAAACAAATTGGTCACCTTGAAACATAAGTAAGCAGAACAGTGTTCTCATATGATTCTTCCCATTATATTAATCTAAATGTTTTGAATTAATTATCCATAAAAACGTGGAATTTATATGTTATATGTTGACATACATAATACATGTGAAACTTAGGTGGGGCTATCAAACTATATTTTACAGTAAAAGTTAAAAGAAAATAAAAGATTACAAAAAAATTCAAAGAAAAAGTTGTGCTATCATGTATCATCAACAAGAAAACAAAATTTTAAATAATGTTCTATATATGTTGGACATGCTACGTGGTATATGATCATTGGCTAAGCTGATATAAGGGTATTTTCAAAACCTGCTGCTTAGCCTGTGTGCGTCGGCCCAGCCCATAGGATCTGTATGTTTAAACCTCGAATATTCCATTACTTGCGCGTGAAGTTCAAGCGCCATTAGTTTCCCCATCACTTCTTAATCCTACCCTAAACAATTGGCCAAAACAGTGGCAAAATGGTTAATAGGCTTAAAAGTAATGGACAATCTCGTAACAATAATTACTGAATCTTAAATCTTTAACCTTTTTTCCCAAGAAAAATTCTCAGCCACACGATCAAATTTCGATCACTTTCTCTTATCATCTCCTTTAAATAACCCCAAAGCCTCACCAAACCCTCACTCACTACTTCGGAGCTTTCTCTCTCGATCTCATCGACATCTCTCGTAATCTCCAATTTCGAAATGGGTGAGTTTCTTCGATCTCTAGTTTCCTCGTTGGTTCTTCTGTTATTGATTCTAATCCGATCGTGTGGTATGATTCTCCTTTGTTTGTGTAGCTGACAAGAAGATTAAGATCGGAATCAACGGTGAGTGTTTTTTTAATCGCTTTTCATAGGTTTGTTTGTGTTAGTTTAGATCCGTGGAATCTGAGTTTATGGTGTTGGTAAAGGTTTCGGAAGAATCGGTCGTTTGGTAGCTAGAGTTATCCTTCAGAGGAACGATGTTGAGCTCGTTGCTGTTAACGATCCCTTCATCACCACCGAGTACATGGTGAGAGTTTCTTTACTTCGATGCTAGTTTCGATCCTGATTGGTTTAATAGCTTCGATGTTAGTCAATATAGATCTAAAACCGTATTGATGTGATTATGTATGACTTTCTTTGATTGATTCGAGTGTGGAAGTTATGATTGAATATGTGTATTGTGTTTGCAGACATACATGTTTAAGTATGACAGTGTTCACGGTCAGTGGAAGCACAACGAACTCAAGGTGAAGGATGAGAAAACACTTCTCTTCGGTGAGAAGCCTGTCACTGTTTTCGGCATCAGGTACATGATACGTTTAGTTTTATGATAATCTGTGTGCATCTCTCTCTTATGTTATGAAGATTTCTGATTTCTGATTTGTGATGTTTTCTTTGAAGGAACCCTGAGGATATCCCATGGGGTGAGGCTGGAGCTGACTTTGTTGTTGAGTCTACTGGTGTCTTCACTGACCAGGACAAGGCTGCTGCTCACTTGAAGGTTTGCTTTTTTTTATTTCGTTTATGAAGACAAGTACATAGAGCATTTGTTTGTAAGTATCTCACATGATTCTTTTTTGTGTGCAGGGTGGTGCCAAGAAAGTTGTCATCTCTGCACCAAGCAAAGATGCTCCTATGTTCGTTGTTGGTGTCAATGAGCATGAGTACAAGTCTGATCTCAACATTGTTTCCAACGCTAGTTGCACCACTAACTGCCTTGCTCCACTTGCCAAGGTCTTTTTTTTTTGTCTTTAACCCTTAAAATGTGGCTTGTGAAATTATTAAAAAGAATCGTATTGAAATTTGCAATATGTTTATGCAGGTTATCAACGACAGGTTTGGAATTGTCGAGGGACTCATGACTACTGTCCACTCTATCACTGGTATATATAAATTGTATTTTTTTGATTGCATTTATGACTAATGACACGATTTGTTTCCTCAACTGAAACTACAATTTGTTTGTTTGTGTGATATCAGCTACTCAGAAGACAGTTGATGGTCCATCAATGAAGGACTGGAGAGGTGGAAGAGCCGCTTCCTTCAACATCATTCCCAGCAGCACCGGAGCTGCCAAGGCTGTCGGAAAGGTGCTTCCACAGCTCAATGGAAAATTGACCGGAATGTCCTTCCGTGTTCCCACCGTTGATGTTTCAGTTGTCGACCTCACGGTTAGACTCGAGAAAGCTGCAACCTACGATGAAATCAAGAAGGCTATCAAGTAAGCTTTCGTTTCCGTTAAACTTTGTAAAAATTATTTACTAGTTTCATCAGATCTTTGTAAGATTTAACTAACTGATTGGTTTGTTACACAGGGAGGAATCTGAGGGCAAGCTAAAGGGAATCCTTGGTTACACAGAGGATGATGTTGTCTCAACTGACTTCGTTGGTGACAACAGGTCGAGCATCTTTGACGCAAAGGCTGGAATCGCTTTGAGTGACAACTTCGTGAAGCTGGTGTCGTGGTATGACAACGAATGGGGTTACAGTACCCGTGTGGTCGACTTGATCATTCACATGTCCAAGGCCTAAAGCTCTAAAGATCTACAATGATGTAATGGTGTCTTAATTTGTGGTTTTCGAATAAGATTTCTTTGGGATTTGACTCTTTTTTTTTCTTCCTTTGGCTATTCTCCTTCACGTGACGTGATAGGAAGTTTGTAGAACGGTTGTTTTTTTACTGGAAGCCCTTTATGTTGGCCTTTGATGCATCTGAGTTACTACTACATGTTTTATCAGATTTGAATCCTTTCTCCATCTAGCTTTACAATTCGTATATATGTCTCACAAGTTTGATTAGTCCCTTTGGGCTCCATAGCATAACGGGCCATCACGCTACCTCAACCTACTGATCTTATTGGACTGGCACTTGGTGATGTAATCATCTGAACTTCGGCCTCCTGTTTCCATGGTTATGGAGCTTTTGGCAGAGCATAAGCCACCTTGGAATAATATAATAGCTGAGAAAACTAAACTTATTTTCAAAGTCTATACAATCGAGGTAAACGTTATGCGTTTGGAGCGTCAACGCAAATAAACGCAGCGTTAGTGGGGCTAAATCAAACGCGCCACGTCATCAAAACGCGTCAATCATCAGAGGCCTTGGTAACGCAGAACGTAGATCGTCATAAATAACAGTTTCGAACAACAGTAAAAAGTAAAAAACTTTGATTCACCCCCTTGAATGATAAACCCTTCTTTTTAATTAAAAAAATACAGTACTTAGTAATTCATTTGATCATCATCCTCTTTCTCCTGGTTCTCAGATCCTGAGAAGCACCATTTGAACACTAGTTTCAGGTTAGTTCAAAATCCATGTCCCAAGTGTAATTTTTGTTCCGTTATAGATGAATACATCATGGAGGAGTTTGTGAAAATTTGTGCGATATTTTTACAAGGATCGAAACTTTGGTGCTTTCTGAAGATTTTTACAGAGTTTGTAGCTCTTAGATCAATTTTTTCGTTTGTGTTCTGTAGTAGATTTTGTTAACAGATCTTTGATTCATTTCGAATTTGATTTTTTTTTTCTCTCGGTTGTCTTTGTCGATGTATAGTTTCTCAAACAACACATTACGAATGCGTTATGCAGAATTGCTGATAGTTTTTGGATTTGGTTGCAATGAAGCTTGATGCTTTTTGAAATTGGTGTGATCAAATATTATCGGTCATGATTAGAAAGTAGCTAGTGTTTCGTGGAATTCATTTTTTTTTCTGTAATTATTTGCATTTATTTCTTCTTTGAATATTGAATCTAGATTGTAATTCTAGTCAGCTCTTTTGAATTCAGATTTGTTTGAAAATTACGAATATTTTCAATATCTTTGACTATGATGTGTGCTTACTTCTTACAAAACCGAGGTCTTAGACATGCTTGCTTCAACTGCCTGCCTTAATATCTTAAAGGTTCTGATATTCTGGTGAGTTCGCAGGATTGGATATTCTTGGTCGATAATTTATGATAAATGCAGTGAATTTGTTGCTATTGGAGAAGGAATAAGGCAAAAAGATGGTGAAAATGACACTGATAGCTCGTGTTACTGACGGGCTGCCTCTAGCTGAGGGTCTCGATGATGGACGTGACTTACCAGATTCCGACATGTATAAGCAACAGGTCAAGTCTCTCTTTAAGAATCTTTCCAGAGGTCATAACGAAGCTTCAAGAATGTCTCTTGAAACTGGCCCCTATATTTTCCAGTATCCTTTAACATTTGTTATTCCATTTTTTCATAATTCTGCTTCCAAAAGCTTGTTGATTTGATAGATTTCATGTTGAATAGTTTGATTGAGAGTTGCATATGCGAATTTTACATATGCTTATATCTTGGTTCAAGGTGAAAGAAAGAATCAAATATCTGTGCTATTCCTTGATCAGAGAGAACTTTAGTTACATCATAGAAGGACGTGTTTGCTACTTGACAATGTGTGACCGCTCTTACCCGAAGAAACTGGCGTTCCAATACCTGGAAGATCTCAAGAACGAGTTCGAACGTGTCAATGGGCCTAACATTGAAACAGCTGCTAGACCTTATGCCTTTATTAAATTTGGTATGTGTTCTGTAGATTATTTTTCTTCTGTATTCATTCAGTATCTTGGGAAACATAACTTCCCTGGTTTTTCACTCTTTTTCCCCCTTGCATAGATACCTTCATACAGAAAACCAAGAAGCTGTACCAAGACACTCGTACGCAACGTAATATTGCTAAGCTGAATGATGAACTTTACGAGGTCCACCAAATAATGACGCGGAATGTGCAGGAAGTCTTAGGTGTTGGTGAAAAGCTGGACCGTAAGCCCCATCTATTCTTTCTCCTGTGATCATTCATTAGGAGAGCATTTGTTATTTGTCAGCAGAGCAATATGCTAATCATGTACCATTTTCTCTTCTTTTCTATAATGCAGAGGTGAGCGAGATGTCGAGCAGGCTAACTTCTGAATCTCGTGTATATGCTGATAAGGCTAAAGATTTGAACCGTCAGGTGAGTTTCTGATTATATATTCCTTATATTACATAATGCAACTTAAGAGATGTTCTCATATCTTATGATCATGTTTAGTTTATAGGCTCAAGTTTGTTGAACATTGTTCTGAAACTTTTGATTTTGGATTTGGTAAAATCAGGCTTTGATCCGGAAATGGGCACCAGTTGCAATCGTGTTGGGTGTTGTTTTCCTTCTTTTCTGGGTCAAGAACAAGCTTTGGTAAAGAAAGGAGGAACAGATAAGGCTATTTTCGTAATTTAGCAGACTTCTCCGGTCATATATCAGACCGCCGGCGGCGCAAATCTTCTTTCTTTTCAGAGTGAAACTTTGACACATTTTGTACTTCTGTAGTAGTAATGCAAACTTTATGAGACTGGTCATAGAATCATCCACCAATACATTTTGTAAACCGTGATTGTCATTTTTATCAGGTTTTTCAAATCAAAACCACAACCAAACCAATCAAAATTGTGTGTTTGATTTCATTACATATGCTGCTAAAAACTAGAGGCTTGTTAGCGTCTATGTGGTCTCAGGTGTCGTTTGAAATCTTGTGGACCTGCCAAATCTAATGATGAAGTGTTCTTCAACTCATCTGAAACCTGCAACGCCCTCTGAAACTCTCCTGACTTCTTCAGACAATCAATCAATGCCCTGTAGATATAAACTGATGGTCGAATATCTCGCTGTTTCATCTCATCGAAAAGCTTCAATGCTTCCTTTGTGTTCCCTGACCGACCCAAACTGTCTATCACTGCTGTATAGCTAAGCAGATCAGGCTCAATGCCACACTGAACCATTTCTTCATATAACACCAAACACATATCGAACCTACAAGCTTTCCTCATCCCGTTTAACACCGTGTTGTATGTAATGATGTTTAGAGACACATCACAATCTTCTTTCATCGATGAGAATAAACTGAGCATCTCATTGACGAGGCCGGTTCGTCCCAAGACATCCAAAACAGAGTTGTATGTGATCACATCTGGTTTACATTCCCACTCTTTCATCTCCTCAAGTATCATAAGGACCTTATGGATCTGCCGAGATTCGGCAAATGCAAGAATGGTTCTGTTTATTACTATTAACCTACACGGAAGAGAAGACTCAGACACTTCTTTGAGAAGGCTCAGCAAGTGTACGCAATCATCAGTGTTAATAAAGGCTCTGGCGAGGTTGAGATAACAATCTGAACTCAAAGGCTTACCCGCTTGGAACAACAGCAATCTGAAAGCTCTGCAAGAGAGCTTCGCATCATTCTGCTCACCCGCTGCTGCAAGTAGGTTGTTGAAAACCGAAACAGGCAAGCAAATGTTCTTGTCTTGCAAGGACTGTAACAAGTCATATGCAGCAGAGAGGTTCCCATCTCTTCTGTACTTCTCCACAAGACCCGTGTAATCGATTCTGCTGATGAACTTTGAAACACTGTAACTGTTCTCAGCCGTTTTCTTCAGGGCTTGTTCTCCTCCTGTGCTTACCAAAGAGTGCATCGCCGAGAAGGAGCAGCTCCAGCTCAACTCGGCAGGAGCCAACACCATATGCTTCTGCAATGCCAATACACAGAAACCATATTCTCAATTATATAGAACAAGAACAAGTAACTGTCTTTTAAGTTTATCGAACAAAAGGTTTGTAGAAAAACAACGATGAGCAGTAAACAATCAGAGGAAAAACTACGAGCGATAATCATCATCAAATCGAACAAAACGTGAATCACGAAAGGTTGAAGCTTTATAGTATCCTGACCATTATAGAAGTGAATGAACCTCCATAGACGGTGATTCTCTTAACGATCGACCACTTCGCCATCTTCTTTAAGTCTCCAAACTCCCACAGAGCTTCAAAGTTTTGATTTTTATGGCACTACCTTTTTTGGAGCTACAGTGACATTTTATAACTATTGGGCAGTTTTGTTGATAGTTTTAAACTTCAGGGACTAAAAGTGATACTTCTGTGTATTATTAATTTGACACAACTAATAATAGCAAAAGGGTTTAGTGAAAAATCTCGAGTCTCCGATGACATCCGCCGCCGCTACACTTTCCCGACGTGGATCTCTTGAAGCCACCAGACGTCTCCTAAACCCTAACCTCCTCAACTCCAGCTTAAGATCTCTACAGTGTGATTCAAATCCCCAGCTGAAGAACGCCGTTACAGTTTTCCAGCAAGCACTCGACTCCGGCGGCTCTCTTTCCTTCCCCGGAAACAATCTCATCTTAACTCTAGTACGTTCCAGAAACCACGAGCTCGCATTCTCCGTCTACCGCAAGATGCTCGAGACCAACACTTTCATCAACTTCGTCTCCCTAAGCGGACTCCTTGAATGTCTCCTGCGATTACATCACAAGACTGGTTTCGCTGTTGGCGTTCTGGCCTTGATGTTGAAGCGTGGGTTTGCCTTCAACGTGTACAATCTCAACATCCTCTTGAAAGGTTTATGCAAGAATCTTGAGTTTGATAAAGCTATTACCTTGCTTAAAGATATGAGGTTGAATTCTCTGACGCCTGATGTTGTGAGTTATAATACTGTTATAAGAGGTTTGTGCCGAGGGAGAGAGTTGGAGAAAGCTTTGGACTTGGCTAAGGAGATGCAAACCAGCGAGTGTTCTTGGAGTTTAGTCACTTGTGGGATTCTTGTTGATGCTTTTTGTAAAGCTGGTAAGATGGAAGAAGCTATGGGTTTGTTTGAAGAGATGAAAGTTAGTAAAGGTTTAGAAGCGGATCTTATTTTGTATACTACACTCATCCGAGGCTTCTGTAATTGTGGTGAGGTGGATAGAGCTAAAGAGATATTTGATGAGGTTATGGAGAAAGGGTTCTCTCCTTCTGTGATTACGTACAACACTCTTATTCAAGGCTTTTGCAAGTTAGGAGAGATGAAAGAGGCCTCGCAGATGTTTCAGGTTATGAAGGAACGTGGAGTTCGTCCGAATGTGTATACGTATACGGGTCTGATTGGTGGTCTTTGTGGAGTAGGTAAGACTAAGGAAGCCCTTCAGCTTTTAAACCTCATGTTAGAGAATGGTGAAGAGCCAAACGTGGTGACTTATAACGTTATTCTTACAAAGCTGTGCAAGGATGGCCTTGTGGGGGAAGCTTTAGAGGTTGTTGAGTTGATGAAGAAGAGGGGTACAAGACCTGATATCATAGCGTACAATATTTTACTGGGTGGACTCTGTGCCAAAGGTGACATAGACGAAGCAAGCAAGCTTCTGCGTTTACTGCTGAATGATATGAATTATCCGGATCCTGATGTTAGGTCGTTTAATGCGCTAATCCACGGGCTGTGCGAGGAAAACAATCTCCCTGAAGCTTTAGAGTTTTATGATTTGCTGGTTGAGAAATTGGGTGCTGCAGATATAGTGACTACTAGCATATTGCTTAAAGGCACTCTCAAGTCTGGAGATGTCAAGAGGGCAATGGAGGTTTGGAAACAGATCCCTGATTCCATAACTGTTCCAAACTCAGATATCTATTCTACTATGATTGATGGGTTTTGCAAAACCGGCATGCTTACTGTTGCTAAAGGATTGTTTTGTAAAATGAGAGGGTCTGAGCTACGGCCTAGTGTTCACGACTACAACTGTTTAATGTCATCATTATGCAAAGAGGGAAGCTTGGACCAGGCATGGAGATTATTTGAGGAGATGCAGCGTGATGATAGCTTACCAGACATTGTTTCTTTCAATATTATGATTGATGGAAGCCTTAGAGCAGGGGATATTGGATCTGCAAAATCACTTCTAGTTGGGATGTCTCAAGCTGGTCTTTCCCCTGATTTGTTTACTTATTCGAAACTGATAAATAGGTTCCTGAAACTCGGATATTTAGACGAGGCTATTGGTTACTTTGACAAAATGGTTAAGAGTGGCTTTGAACCTAATGCCCATATTTGCGATTCTGTGTTGAAGTATTGTATTTCACAGGGAGATTCAGACAAGTTGAAGGAAGTTATCCAAAAACTGGTGGAGAAAGATATCGTACTTGACAAAGAACTGACGTGTACGGTCATGGAATACATGTGTAGCAGCTCAACAAACATGGATCATGTAAAGCGGTTGCTAAGAGTAGCAAATGATAAAGAGGAAAGGGATTAAGTAGAGTACGTAGTCATGCTAACTCTCAAGGACCGTAAAGTTGAATGCACTGTAGGGACATGTTTTATAGATTAACAGTGTGGCTGTGGCAGACCAGGAAGGATGCATGCAAAGAAGTTTTGGGACTAGTGTCCTGGTGGAAGAAGACACAAGCTGCAATCTACTGATGTCATTGTAAGGAAGTGGTTATGTAAAAAGCCAAAAAGGCAATTCATGGTTTGATTTTGAGATCACATGGAAGGCAATAAATCCCGCTACAGTTGGATGATTGGATTATACAATACAATACAAGCATCGAAGACCGAAGCATTACTGGTAAAAGAGCTTATGACTCTTTTTGCTCCCATTTCCTAGTAGCAGAGAAAATACTTTTCCTTTTTCCTCACATTGTATTGTGTTGTATACTGTAGAATAATAATGCAGTGGAGGTCCAGCTCCTTCATATGAATCTTAAAGAGAGAAAAGCGAATGGATTAGTAAAGTATTGAAGAAGGATTTTGTGGCACACATGGAATGGAGTCTCTATCTCTCTCTTTGGTATTGTTGACAAAAAGGGTAAATAAGCAGCAACCTCTCATCTTATCATAATCCAAGTCTTTGCTATTTTGCGTGAGAGATTAGAAGAAAAAATCTTTTCTTTTTATAAGAGAGGAAGAGTTGGTTGTTTGCATATTTTTTTGTTGTTTTGGTATTGGGAACTTGGGAGGAGGAGGAAGAAATAAAACTGTTTCTTCTGTAGAAGAAGGTGGGGGTGCCAAACTTTTTCCTCCTCTTCTCTTCTTCTTCATCTTCCTTATTGGTTTGTTTATGTTTTTGTAACAATCTCTTTAATAATAAAATATATATAGTTTTTCTTTTACTTTTCTTTAAAAAATTGTTGATGATTTTAGGTTCATTGAATCTTTTGTTTTTGGTGCCCAGATCCGATTCTCTCTCTCCTCCCACTGCCCTTGGAAATCCCAATGACACCAACACCACCAACTAGACCTTTTTAAAAAAAAAAATCTTCTTTTTTCATTCTTATTAAATTAATTTAATAAGACCTTCGGCGTAATTGTCACATTCTTTGCGCATTATTCGTTGGTTAATTTTGAATTTTAAAGGTTTTTTTCCTTTCCTTTTCTCTCTCTCTCTTGATTCAACTTGGCAACTTCATTCAGTTCCAAGTTGCCAAAAAGTAACTTGAGAGAGAGAGAAAGAGAATTGTTTATTGTTTTCATGAGGTTGGTTAGGTAATCCCTCAACTCCTATTGGTCATCTATCTATCCTCTTCTCCTTCCATTTATACTCTCAGACACAACAACAACAGATCAAAAGGCAAAACACACAACATAATGCTTCTCTACTTTATTATCTCATGTCTCTCTTTCTTTTTCTTGTCCAAATCATTCTCTCTTCCTCCATGGGCATCTGAAACCAAAACCTTGCTTTCTTTCTACTTCTCCAAGAACCTCTTCACCAAAACTCCGCATCCAACCACACCTGATCCCGCCTCTCCCGTGGACCACCAAATGTCAGTCCTTGACCTCCCTGACCTGGCTCTGGATCGCATTCTTGACCTTCTTCCACCTTCTGGACTCTCTACTATGGCTAGAGTTTGTAGCTCCTTGAGGGACAGATGTGTGAGTGATCATCTCTGGGAGAAACACTTGATAACCAAATGGGGAAAAGTCCTTGGCCCTGCTGCTCATAGAGAGTGGAAATGCTATCTCTCTTCCTCGTATCATCTTGATTCTCCTAGTCACCAAATAGGTCATCCTCTTCGGTTTGACAAAATCATCTCTTTGATCCGATCTATGTCCTCTGTTTTCCGAAATGATGATGATAAGATGAGGAAGAGATATGCCTCTTCCCTGCCACTTGATTCCACCATGAGCTTCTACCTCTCCCTTGAAACTGGTCGTTTTTGGTTCCCAGCTCAAGTTTACAATCGTGAGGTAAGATCAATTCACAAACATAGTTACTAACTCGATTCAAAAGCATTTCTAGATTTAATCATTAAAGTAGTAGTGACGTTTGGTGTAAGAGCAGAATGGGCATGTAGGGTTCATGTTGTCATGCTATGATGCGGAGCTCAGCTATGATACTCTCACTGATACTTTTCAGGCCAGGTATAAAATATCACATTTGACACAATCCTTGGCTTGTTCCTCATCACAAGTCAGTCATATAAACTAGATTCTATTGGGGATTTTTTTAGGTATCCACCACATGGTAGAAGAGCAGTTACTGTTGAAAAGGGTGTGACATGGGAGAGGCTAAGAGCTGCTCCCATTGACGCATCTCCTCATCACCTTCATGTGTCAGATTCTCTAAACGAGTTGAAACCTGGAGATCACATCGAGATTCAGTGGAGAAGAAACAAAGAGTTCCCTTATGGTAAGTTATAACTTATAAAAATATATAAGAAGTGGTTTGAACAGAATCTGGTTCTGAAACAAGCTTGTGTGCTGTTTTTGTTGTGTAGGATGGTGGTATGGTGTCGTTGGCCACTTAGAATCCTGTGATGGGAATCTCAACCATTGTCATTGCCATCTTGATGGTGAGTTTCTTCTTCTCAGCTTCATGTTCTGTGTCACATTCTGTGGTTTCTTTACTCATTTCCTCAGCCAACAAAACCCATTAAATTTCCCAAAACGTTACTGAAAAGTGTGAACATTGTAGAAACCTAACTCGAGTATTGGTCCCAGAAAAAGACAAATGATGGAGCTATGTCTTGACTTTCCTAGACATTTTGATAAATATGCGTCTTGAACTGATGTTGAAATCTACACATTACCAACGGTGGTGGGGGCTCAACAATGATTCTTTGTTTATTTATCACTAAAAATATATATTTTATTTTCCTTATTTAGTTGGCACACCTCATCACCACAGAGTAGAAATCAATTAAGAAAAAATAGTGTTTTGCCCACTTGCATCTTGATTACGTACCTAACCCTCTCGTCATATGGCATAAACCGTTTTCTATCCATACTGTGTGTCCAAAGGGTATTTAAATTCATGTGTTGTGTGCTAAAATGGTAAAAACAGAGATGGTGGTTTTGGAATTCAACCAGTACACAGTGGGATCGAGGTGGAGAAGAACGATGATAAACAAGAGAGATCATAGAGAAGAAGGTAACGAGGAAGAGGGGTTCTATGGAGGAATCAGAAAGCTAAGTTGTAAAGAAGAGATTGCAATGTGGACACGTCTCTGGCCATCCTCCATCTTAGAGTAGGATGAACAGATAAAAACACAGCCATTGTAATGAGGGTAGGGATGTTAATTTTAGATGTGTACTCTCTTCTACCCAATATATGATTTAACTGTTGATTATTTATTCGAAATTGTCAAAAGTATACCTGAAACTAATGCATCAGTCGCTTCAATAAAAGGTGGTATCTGAACAAATAAGCACAAAGCATGACTACGGAAGGCTCCAGAGGCAGATTTTTTTTTAAAAATAAAGTTTTATACTACGTAGAAGGTATTTACAAAGCCATGCCATCAAACCATTACAAAGATAGAAGTAGCTGCGCCACCGTTTCTACAACGACTCGGTCTTTGACACATACCCCTCCAGAAACATACACACACTTGGGGATAGAGACTCGAAACCGCTGTGTTTACACTGCCTCTGCAAACCCGACCTGCTCTTTTCCGAAGTCAAACACGGTGTGGTACTTTCCCATGAACACATCTCCAAGGATCCTGTCACATTTTAACAGCCGTACGTTTCTAGTTAGAAAAGAAAAATAAAGAGATGGAACTGTTCTGCAGTATATAACTAATTATCTACCAGAGAGGTCCAC
The DNA here is from genome assembly GCA_012274485.2 of Sinapis alba. Taxonomy (NCBI): domain Eukaryota; kingdom Viridiplantae; phylum Streptophyta; class Magnoliopsida; order Brassicales; family Brassicaceae; genus Sinapis; species Sinapis alba. The sequence goes on from MU106710.1 coordinate 81,551, forward strand.
GAGGTGGAGCAACGTCGAGTGCAACAAAACCACTGATGCACTGTGCTGCAGGGCCCTCACCAACCTTCAGAACATACTGTTCACACCATCACCAAGATATTATTAGAATGGTGATAATATTCAAGTAACGAATACGAAATATGAATACTGTTCTCAACCGTACCTCCTCTGGAGCAAGATCGAAGACTTTGCCTCCAATGGTGAGCGAAACAGTGGGCATGGTTGAGAGTTGTGCACAGTCCACTGCAGACTCTCCCATTGGGCTTGGAAGACGCTCGCAAAGCTGTCCAGGAAAACCAAAAAACAGTAGCAAATAAACAGGATCAGGACAAGAACGGTTCAACGGATTATATCAAAGGTGCTGTAATCGAAGCTTGATGTTTTACATCGTTGATGTAGTCCAATATGCGTTCCTGAGTCATGTTCTGCCTCAACTGGCTCTGTATCCAAACAACTGCCATCTCACATGCAGAACAAGCGGCATCACCGACAACATTAGAAGATTTGGCGTTTTCCTTGTCCACCACCGACTCAATGCCCATACTGAACAATAAAAGAAGAATCATAGTAAATAGACAGCAGATCAAGTAGAAAAGAAAACCAAGATACAGAAGATCATGGACTTAATTACAATATCCATAAGATATAGCTTCTCTATAACATGAACGAAACCATTGGAAATTTACCTGACACCACGTTTACCATCAAAAGTGCACAGACCAATCTGCGAGCAGATTTTCTTCGGTTGAGTCTGCAAACCGGAAAGGGAAATGTAAGTCAATTTCGTTCACATAACACGAGTTGCACTTGCACACACAACATCTGATTTGTCACACAAAGATTTTATTAGCTAGTCCAATAATCACATTTACCTCAGACAAAAGCAGATCTAAAATGGTCTGCCCGTACTGATCCACAACAGTCTTGCACTGCTGGCTAACAACTCCAGCTGCTCCAATAGCATGGTTTATCATGGTGATTACAGTCTACACAAAGAAAAACAAAACAACAAGAGTGTATTACTACCAGTACCACTCTTAAGAAACCACTAGAACCCCTTCAGATTTGCTTACAGTTGGACCCGCAAGCAAAGATGTTCCAGAATCTGCTATAGCAGAACAGCCACTTTCGCAGAATCCTGTATAACAATAACTCAAAACTTCAGATCCAGTCGTTGCCAGTAAACACAACCACATTGAATTTGTTAGAAACAGCTATGTATATTATACAGAACGAGGCATAAGAACGTTACACATACCAGTGGGTGCACCACCAATGAGAACATCACCCATGTCAAACTATTACACACCAAAATAAAGGCTTGAGTTAGACCTTTGGAAGACGTTTATGAGAATTCAAGACAAGAAGTGATATATAACAAACCTGCCAGTAACCCTTCTGTGTCACAGGGACATACGTATGTTTTCCCTTGAAATGATTTGGATCAACACCTCCAAAAACAAGTTCACCACCTTCTTCATCCTCAGCGTTACGGTTAAGCCAAAATGAAAACACCGGCTCCTTGATGAGGCCTTGCTTGAGCATGTTGTACCTGTTAAAAACAAGACATCTTGGCATGAGATTAACACTACAGGAATGTAGTAAACTCAACCCAATCAAGATAAGAAACTTGCAGGCATACCAAACAGGAGCGGCATTTCCGACAGAGATCTCTTGGAATCCAAGACCAAGGATACCGTCAAATTTAGCTACAACAAATGTTATACCAGGCTCCTTGGTTGCCTCGATAAACTCCTGATAAGGCCAATAATGATAAGAAGGAATATCAATGATGTAGCATACATGTGTGGTAAGAGTGTTGAGTAGGGTAGAATAGATAGTTTACCTGATCCTTGACAACTAAATCGCCAACAGTGACCGCATCATTACTAAAAAAACCAGCAATTGACCCAGTTCCGTAATGAATTGCGGCGGATTTTCCTGCATCAAAGACAAGTAAATTACTTAGTTATAATAAACACAGCATAACTAATTAAGGAAAACTGTTTTAGATAGAGAGAGAGAACAAACCATTCTTCTCGTATGTGCTTGAACGCGACGACTTGTATTTGGAATGGAAGAGACATGCAATCTACAGAACGGATAGAAGACATTTTAAGTTTTGTTCTAGACTGTATCTCGACAACTTTAATAGCAATCATATGCAACAGATGTTGCTCACCGAGAAATAGCATTTAGATGATGGCACCCAGAGGTTAGAGCTTCCAGTGTCAAAAACCACGGTGAACTTCTGAGGTGGAGTACCAATAGCAATCTCACCGTAGTACTGAGCATCTAAGTAATTCTTCAGCGTGACAATGTCAGCATCTCCAACACGTGCTGCAAGACGGTCTTTGGGTGGGTCCAACTTTAGTTTCTTCAGGCTGACTCTTAAGGTGCCATCAGTGCGCTCAGCAGAGGAAGAAAGAAAGAGCAGGAACGACACAATGAGTGACACAGCAACCGTCTTCGAGTATATACCCATTTCACCTATTCATTGACAACAAAGCAAGTCAGAAGGCCTACAATACCATACAAAGTAATGTAGAGTTTATTTAAAATAGAGTTTAGATTGAATGCTGTAACATAAAGTTGGATGCGGTCTAAGTGAGAAAGAAAGAATAGACAAAGGTTCAGTTTTACTTGGTCCTCCTAAAGCTGATAGCGATGGACAAGTAAGTAAGACGTATTAAATTGCTATAGTTATTATCTTACTTAGTCTCCCTCAAACACCAAACTAAGTACACTAGTCTAGCGTGGAAGATATAAAAACCTCTTTGGGGTTTGCAAATGATAAAGACCTTTCCTTGCTAATGAAAAACACTACTCCATAAAGGCATTAAATCAACATTATTTTTGTTGTTATTCCTCGCATTTTTCACTACTACTTTTCTCAGCAGATGCATACTTGCTAAGACAGACCATCAGCAAAAAAATAAAAATAATAATAATCAAAATGCAAATAGGAAAAGATTGTTCAAAAGTTAGAAACTTGAGATCGTAACAATCTATCAAACTAACTCAAAAGTTTCAAAAACGAAAATTTTTACACCGATCGAGCATGACTAGTAGTGAAAACCAAGCAAACAAGACATGTTAGCGGTAGATAATCTACTAATCAGATCATAGCATTCAGATTCACATCGAAAGACATGGACTTTGCCAACAAAACCGCTCAAAAATAAACAAAATAAGAAAAAAAGGCGCGAATATTAAGGAGTAAGGACAACCAAAACTTCGGCGCTGGCTAAACGTAGAAGACAATCAACGAAAACAGAACAAGAGGATTACTAGAATCGATAAACATTGAAGAAGAACTCACCAGCAGCACGATTTTTTTTTTTTTTTTTTTGAGAAAAATGATGAAGAAGAACGATAAAGCAGAGAGTTTTAATTTGTCCAAGGAAGATGATGACTGTGACCAGAAAAGATGCTAAATTAACATTGCTGTCGCGTAACTAACAAGTACAGCGGGGCCCACCACTGCGTCGAAAGATATTTCGTGTAGAGCGAGGTTTCGTTGTTATCCGTTGGATACGCTTATTCTGAACGATGAGATTTCATTCGTTGACGAGTGGATAGGAAGGCCCTATCATCATCAAGTTTTATATATTTAGCGAAAACGATCACGTGCCCACGAGCTTATAGTGGACTACGTGCTCTTCTATTTTCTCAGCCGTTGATTGAGATCTACTCTAATTTAAACGGTGTTGATTGGATAGGGCTTTTATGATATGCGCTAAAGCCCAATATATAAAGCAAGTGATCAATGTAATGTTTTTTTATTGGGCCTTTTGTCCTACAGAAACAATACATTAGGCTTTTTGAAACCCAAATTTCTGATCCAAACTATACTGTACTTTGTTTTCTTGTAAAATATTTTTAACAGTAGATTTGGATACTCGCAAAATATCAAAAACATATCCTAAAATCATCAAAGAGATTGCAAACCAAAAAAGTAGGAACTTCATAGTTAACAAAAATAATATAAAATAAGATGTTAATCTTCTCTTTGGCTCTTTCGCAACTCTTTCCACTAATTTACAAGTTACAACAACATGCCTACGTATGTATTCATAATACTCTACTTCTTGTTTCACTTTCTGAAACCTTTCTCCAACTTCTCAACGAGATGTTTCTCTCTGAGCATCAATGGATTGACTCTGAAGATGGCCTCTTTGGATTTCTCGAACTCTATTGCCTAATAATATATATCCACATAATTAAAACTAACTCATGTTCAACAGTCTGATACATATGTAAATTATTCATTATCATACTATCATGTTCATGTTAATTGGTATGATCTACGCACGTTATATAACCGTAATTACCTTTTCATATAACTCGGATTGCTTCCTAAGTAGAGCGTTATTCCTTTTCATTAGTGCAAGCAATTCTTCACTTTGCTTTTGATTCTCCGCTTGTAATTTCGCCAACTAAAAATTCAATTTTAATTATTTAGGATCACGAAAATCAGTCATATTCACGAATTACTTAAGCTAATGATTTATGGTAGGTAGTTAATTACCGTACATATATTTCGTCGTTAATTGCAAGTGAGGCTTGATTCTTCTGCGTTAGTGTAAGCATTTCTTCTCTAAGCTTTTGATTCTCCAGTGTCACTTTCTTTAAATCCGCCATCTAAAAAAAGTAACTACAAATTTTGAAATAGTTACGATCAAAATATCAAAATTGACCATCACTTAACTAAATTTACCTTCTTCACACGATTTTCCATCTCAGGGTTTCACTGCAGGTTCTGATTTATTAGGTTTAATTATCATGAAAAGTGAGTTTATACTATATATACGATATATCTTATTCATCTCTATATATTTAGTGATATATTCCCAACAGATTTTTGATATTATCAGTTAAGTAAAATCTAAAAATATGTATAAAAGAAGAAGATAATTGAGAATAATATGTGGGCTTAGGAATGTGAATCATATCAACTGCGAATTCTAGCCGCCTAACATAATCATACGAACTAATGTGATTCTTATATTTATTCACATTCATGTGATGTTCTTTTTATTTATCTTTATAATGAATAAAAAACTATTGAAAAGCAGATGACAAGGTAGATTCTTAAACTCCTTAGCAAGACATTCCAAGCTTACTCAGCACTTCACACCACCGAATTATAATACTTAATCAACATCTGTCCAAAACTCAAATGGAAAAAAAAAACATAATTCTAAATAATGTCTCCACTTCACTCCTCAAACTCTATCCTCCTCTCCATATTCATGAGCATCATCATACTTCAACCATCAATAACAACATCCCAATCACATCTCTGTAGATCATCTTGCGGCGACATTCCAATAAACTATCCCTTTGGCATCGACCAAGGCTGTGGCAGCCCTTATTACAGACACATGCTCATTTGTTCCGACAACAACACCAAGCTTGAACTTAGAACACCATCGGGTAAATACCCTGTTAAGTCCATAAGCTACTCTGATCCTCACCTTCTTGTCTCTGATCCATTCATGTGGAACTGTCAAGATCGAGATAACTTTCGACCCACGAGATCTTTCAGCATAGATTCAAGCACACACTTCACTGTCTCCCCTCAAAACGACTACTTGTTCTTCAACTGCGACTCCAACAAAGTGATCGTCGAGCCAAAACCTCTCTTCTGCGAGAGGTTTCCGGATAGATGTGACTCGTCATGTGATAGCTCGAGCTACCTGTGCAGACATTTGCCTGAGTGTGGATCAGCTTTAGGTTCTAGGGTTTCTTGTTGCTCTTATTACCCGAAAGCAACTCAGTCTCTTAGGCTGATGCTACAGAACTGCGCTACATATACGAGTGTGTACTGGAGGAGTACGGGTGCGGAGAATGCACCGTATGATCAGTTTCCAGAGTATGGGATTAGGGTTGATTTCGAGTTCCCCGTGACTACGAAGTGCCTTCTTTGCCAAGATACCACTAAAGGTGGTGGAGTTTGTGGATTTGATACGAGGACTCAGAATTTTTTGTGTCTTTGCAAACAAGGAAATGTCACTACTCATTGTAATGGTAAAGTCTCTCTTGTCCCTCAAAACACTCCTTAATACTCCCTCCGTTTCCTCCGTTTCATATTACTTGTCATTCTAGGTTTATGCACACATATTAAGAAAACATATAATTTTATATATTTCCAAAATAAAAATATAATTACATATACACCTAACTATATTTCAACCAATGAAAAATAAAACAAATAATCTTATTAATAAATTTTGCATTGAAACTCTAAAACAACACTTATTTTGAAACGAATTTTTTTTCCTACAACGACAATTAAATCGAAACAGAGGGAGTATTTTTTATTTTATTTTTTTGCTAAAAAAATAACAACACTCCTTAATATTACATATATTCAATCTTTTTAATATTCTTTTGGCAGATACTAACCTCGTAAAGCATAAACGCATTGGGGCAGTCGCAGGTAAATTAACTAAGCAAGATTACTATTACAACATACGATATTTTAGTTATTGGTCAACGTATTAATTTTATTCTCTAGTTTGATATAATGTAAATACTTGTGAGTTCTTATCTGATCTGAACTGAATATCTGTTTGCTGTCAGGAACGGTGACGGCGGTTTCAGCGGCCGGAGCGATTGGCGTTGGGGGTGGAGTGTTTTGGTACTTGAGGAAAGTGAGAGCCAAAGCTCCGGTCACTTGTGGAGTTCAAAGCAATGAGAACAGAATTTTCTAAAAGCATGAAAACATGTTCTTAAAAAAAAAAAAAATAGGCAAAAGCACGAGCACAATCTTCTTTTCTTATGTTTCGTTCCTTTTTCTTTTCTTTTCATCTTTGATTTTGTGTATACTACAAGTTTGTGATATTTTCCAACTAAATTTAAAATATGTATTTTCCAACTAAATTTACTGCGTTTTACATAATTATATATGCAAGTTATTCAAACCAAACTAAAGTTCTAAAATATATATTTTCCAACTAAATTAAAAATATGTATTTGTTCAGACCGTTTCTTTTAATTCATCTGTATGCGCTAGCAAATTTGGAAAGGGCAAGGGGTAAACATTGGATACTTCCATGTCCTTATAAAATCTAGAAATCTTCTAATATTATTTGAATGTTGTTCCGGCGTAAAAAAAAAATCGCAAAACACATTAACGAAGAAGAGAAATTATTAATCAGCAGATTCTGCTGGAGTCGCAGCTGAGAGGACCAGCAGAAGAAGTAAGATTAGGGACGAGAGAACCGTCGTACACCGAAAACTCCTCTTCTCTTGCGTACAACGATGTGACTGTTCCGTTACTAGACGGCTCAAAGTAAGCTCCGTTCAACAAAACGTCTTTTGAAGATGTCCATTTCCAACTCTTTCGATAAGATCCACTCTCTAGTCTCTTTGTCACCTTCATATATAGACAACTCCTTTTCAAGACTCAAAAAGTTTTGGTAATAAATACATAAGCCATACTACTATATAGTACTTTCAGTATACAAAAGATTGATAGAAAATGTGTATTTAATTTTTATTAAATAGAAAATGTGTATTTTAAATTTATAGAAAATGTTTAAAATTTAAAACATCAATCTTTCAAATATGGAGGGAGTATTATGTCAGTTTTAACGTGGAACAATCATTAAATCTTATACCATTAATATAATAATTTAAAGCGAGAAACCTGTTTTTTGCTAGGATCATCAGGAGCAACAAAGTAGTTGCCTTCACTAAAGATAGTTGGATCAGCACTTCCTCCGATCGCATACATTTCCCATTTATCGTATCTATTGTTTGCTACATGCGCATACCCTCTCCTCACCCTATCACGTCATCATTCATATACCCACGTCAGCATTTTCTAATCTCATTCACTTAATATTAGTTAGTAAAATATTTATGATTATATACCTAGGAATTCTCTCGATGAGACCAGATCCAAAGTAGTTGAATGCAATTGTAACTTTCATATTCTCATCTACCACACTGTTGTCGTTATGCCCGAGCAACATCACCTTCATAAATATCAGAAATACCATTATAAATTATTCAATGTTAAAATAATAAAACGTAATGTGAAATTATAATTAAGTACTTACTTTATCATGCTGAGTGAAGTAATTATTAGAAATAGTGACGGCAGTGGAACCATGTACCACATCGACCAATCCATCTTCAGACCGAGAAAAGAAACAATGATCGATCCAAACATTTGACGAATTAAACACGGAGATTGCGTCACCGTCCGATCCTCGCCGCCTACCAATATGATCCGGACTGCTACGTACCATACCCGCTTTACCGGGTTTGCAGTGGTGGATACTTATACCATGTATAATGACATGGCTCACGTGTTGGATAGTGATGCATGGTCCGTTCGCGATTTCCACTTTAGCTCCTCTTCCGTCAATGGTTTTGTTGCTGTTCATGATGAGCTCGTTTTTCAACACTATGCTCATGTCACGTGAGAATGTGATCCATAGAGGCTCAGACTGGATCACGGCATGTCGTAGGGTTCCAGGGATAGGGTTTTCAGGGTCGTCTTTTGAGCTTGTAACCACATAGATGGACCCGTCTTTGCCCCCAGCTGCGTATTTTCCGAATCCAACCGCGCAAACGGCTAGGGCACGACGGTTTGATTCCCAGTCAGGGTTGGTACGCCAGCAAGAATCGATTGGATTTTGTGAATGAACAAGAGGAGAGAAGAATAGTGGGAAGAGAAGTGAAACTGTTAAGAAGATAGAAGCCATACTATTTTGCTTGAGTTATTATTCTATGTGTGTGGGAAATGGAAATATATATACACGACATATAGTTCTGGTCAGCTAGAGAATCTACTCGTAAAGGAAACTTGTATCATCTACCATTGCTCAAATCCCCATATATCACTCCTGTAAATACTCAAATCACGTTTTTCTCTGTAGTTAATATCGGTAAGTAATCACTGTAATTCTGCTCTACTCCTATATTTAAGTTTTTTTTTTGCCAAATCTCCTATATATAAGTTGTAACTCCCTTACGTGTACAGTTTTGAATCTATGTAATCATTTATTTTGTAAGAATGCATTTAAGTTTAGAGAAAAATTAGTGATCGTTAGTCTTTTTTAAACAGTCAATTAATAGTCTATGATATTAATGAGATTGGTACACAAAGACACTGCATTTTGACATGCATTGTATCGGCGGATGCATACAACATGGCGTCAATGATGTGACTGATTTTTTCTGTAAATTCTTGGCCTTGCTTAATATACGGTGCTTTTATTTAAATTCGACTGAAAATGAGTAGTAATATTTTATTTTTCTAATATATTTAAAACAATAATACTTTTTGAGGATGGAATTATCATAACTTTTCTTATGGGATTACTATATATAGAATATACTATATATATATATATTCAGTTTTTTTTTAAATTCTGTTTATTGTCGTTTCGCATAGAAAAAATACCAATCATATATATACACTCTTCACATGATCAACTTCAAATTTTATAGTTATGCAACTCAATTTTTGGATTAAAAGATACATAAATTATACAAGTCTTTATAAAAAAAAAACTTGAAAGAAAACTTCAAAGGATAAAAATCGATCCTCCATAAATTTGAATTCCGTCCCGGGTAAGAAGAATTCACAAAATACACCTCAGATACAGGAATTCCACCTCGATGTTGAAAGATAAAACACAAAAAACAAAACATGTTTTATGAATATATTATTATATAAAATCAGCAAGTCCTGCCGGAGTAGCAACGGAGAGGGCCGGCGGAGGAAGTGAGAGAAGGGACGAGAGAGCCGTGGGACACCGTAAACCACTCTGCTCTTCCGTACAACGGCGTGACGGTTCCGTATCCAGACGGAACGAAGTAAGCTCCGTTCTTGAAAACGTCTTTTGATGTTCTCCATTTCCACCTTCTCCATTCATATCCGCTTTCTATTCTCTTTGTCACCTACACACATGCATACACAATATGTATCACCACACCATGCAGTTTCAAATAAATAAGCTCTTTCATCTTAATTAAATCAAGGGTTCATAATGAATGCATACACATATATATATATATATATATATATTTTATAAATACGTTATAGATTTCATGTTATTGTCTAATCGTTTTTTTTTTCTTCATCTCATATATACGTGAGTGTTTTTTTAGTTTTAGAATTCAAAATTTCAATACAATTTATATATTTTCAGCAATTAGTTACCTGTTTTTTGCTAGGGTCATCAGAAGCAACGAAGTAGTTGCCTTCGCTGAAGATAGTTGGATTAGCACTTCCTCCGATCGCATACATTTGCCACTTCTCGTATCTATTGTTAGCTATATGCGCATACCCTAGCCTCACTCTGCCACGTCATCAACCCCATACACATGTCAGCAATTTCAAGATTTTATTCTGGTAAGACAATTGATAACGTGTATATAATGTTATACCTAGGCATTCTCTCAATGAGACCCGGTCCAAAATGGTTGAATGCAATTGTAACTCTCATAATCCTATCTTCCACATTATTGTCATTATGCCCGAGCAACATCACCTTCATAATCACATATGAAAAATAACATCATGATGAAGTATTCATAATATATACTCGCTATTAAAATGTAAAATTTAAATGCTTACTTTATCGTGCTGTGTGAAGTAATTATTAGAAATAGTGACGGCCGTGGAAGCATGAAGCACATCGATCAAACCATCTTGACACCGAGAAAAGAAACAATGATCGATCCAAATATGTGAAGAATCAAATATGGCGATCGCGTCACCGTCCGAACCTTTCCTACTTCCAATATGGGTCGGACTGCTCCGCACCCGACCCGACTTACCCGGTTTACAATCATGGATACTTATCCCATGTATAATGATATGACTCACATGTTGTACCGTTATGCATGACCCATAAGCAATTTCCACCTTTACTCCTCTTCCGTCGATAGTCTTGTAGCTGTTCATGATGAGCTCGTTTTGCAACACTATGACCATGTCACGTGCGAACGTGATCCATAGCGGTTTAGACTGGATCACGGCATGCCTTAGTGTTCCTGGCCTAGGGTTTTCAGGGTTGTCCGATGGGTTTGTAACCACGTAGATCGACCCGTATTTGCCTCCTATCGCGGCTTTACCGAACCCTACCGCGCAATCGGCTAGAGCGCGACGGTTAGATGCCCAATTAGGGTTGCGGCGCCAGCAAGAATCGATTGGGTTTAGTAATGGTTTTGGGGTTGTGTAATAATAATTACTATAAGCAGCTTCTACGAGAGGATAAGAGAAAGCTGCAAAGAGAAGTGAAATTGTTAACAAGAGAGAAGCCATTTTTGTTTGAAGATGAGAGGTGTAACATCCCGAGTTGTGATATATGGAAAGGCTTAAGAGAATTGATTTGGCTACCTATGTCATCAAAGTGCACTTACCTTTTCGGGAGCACATCCGTTTAGAACTCCAGAGTTAAGCGTGCTTGAGCTGGAGTAGTCTAAGGATGGGTGACCTATCGGGAAGTGATTTGCGATACCGTGTGAGTGAGGCCAAAGCACGGGGAAAGGTCATGTGGTGATTGCAGGGTCAGTAAATAATGATTTCGAGCCTTGGAAAAATTAACGGACCGGCCGCTGGAACGGGATGGGGCCCACGGGCCGAGAGAGCGGGCGTGGGTGGCCCATTAGCTGTGGGCGGTCGGGGCGTTACAAGTGGTATCAGAGCTGGTTAGCCATCTCAGTTCTGACCTGAGAGGCGTCTTGAGACCTGTCGTGGGGCGCAACGAGGACGTTGCGTTCTTTGAGAGGGGGTGA